>PVJI01007203.1:0-79946 GCA_004026765.1 Micronycteris hirsuta | reverse complement strand
AGAGTTGGATATTATTTCTGACCCAGTTTGATAAACTTAGCCTTTTAGTAGAAAAAACAAATTCATTTTTGTGTTGTTGCAATGACCATAGTTTTATCATCCTATTTCACTGGTTATGCTAATTCATATTTTTCCTTTTTTTGACTTCACTTTACCCCCCCATGTTTCCATTTTCAAAAAATTATATTTTATTTTTTATGCTATTACAGTTGTCCAAGTTTTTCCCCTTTTGCCCCCTCTAGGCAGCCCCCACCTACTCTCTCAGACAATTCCTACACCATTGTCCATATCCATGGGTCATGCATATAGGTTCTTTGGTTACTCTATCCCCTATGCTGTACTTTACATCCCCATGACTATTCTGTAACTACCAATTTGCGCTTTAGAATCCCTTCACCTTTTTCGACATTGTCCTGGCCCCTCTTCATTCTAACAAGCATCAAAATATTCTCTGTATCTATGTTTCTGTTTCTGTTTTGCTTGATTGTTCATTTTATTCTTTTAGAGATAATTATTGATAGAGATGTATTTATTGCCATTTTATTGCTCATATTTTTGATCTGCTTAAGGAATATCCTTTAATACTGGTTTGGTGGTGGTGAACTCTAGCTTTTTCTTGTTTTGGCCTTTGATTCTAAGTAATAGCTTTGCTGGGTAGAGTAATCTTGGTTGTAGATCCTTGCTTTTCATCACTTTGACTACTTCTTGTCAATCCTTCGGTCTGAAAAGTTCCTTTTGAGAAATCAGTAGAAAGTTTTATGGGAGTTCCCTTGTAGATAACTAATTGCTTTTTTCATGCTGCTTTTAAGATTCTCTTTGGCATTTTATGATGTGTCTTGGTGTGGGTCTCTTAGGGTTCAAGTTATTTGGGGATCTCTGTACTTCCTGTACTTGTATGTCTATTTCCTTCATCAGTTAAGGAAGTTTTCTGTCATTATTTTTTTCAAATAGGTTTCCAATTTCTTGCCCTCTGTCTTTTCCTTCTGGTATCCCCATGATGCAAATGTTGGAATGCTTGAAATTGTCCCAGAGACTCTTTACACTATCCTCATTTTTTTTGGATTATTTTTTCTTGTTGCTGTTCTGATGGTTGTTTTTTGCTTCCTTATATTCCAAATCACTGATTTGCTTCTTGGCTTCATCCACTCTATGTTGATTTCCTGTATTTTTTTTATTTATCTCAATTATTGTATCCTTTGTTTCTGATTGGATTATTTTATGCTGTCAAGGTCCTCAGTAAGTTCCCTGAGCATCCTTATAACCAGTGTTTTGAACTCTGCATCTAGTATATTGCTTGTCTCCATTTTATTTAGTTCTTTTTCTGGAATTTTGTTCTGTTGTTTCAATTGGGCCGTGTTTCTTCATTTCCTAATTTTGGCAGCCTCCCTGTGCTTGTTTCTATGTATTTGGTAAAGCTACTACATCTCCCAGGCTTGGTAGAGTATCCTAATGTCGTTGGTGTACTGCAGAGTTAGTGGCACGGCCTCCCTTATTACCCAAGCTTGGTACTCAAGGTGTACCTACCATCTGGGCTATGTACACCTGCCTATTGTAGTTGAGCCTTGATTGCTGTTGGCACATCCAAGGTCAGTCATCAAATGTGTTCTTTCAATGGTCACACAACATAAGCTACAAAGTGATCTGCAGACGGCAACTATTTGTGCTGGGCTTGGAGGCATCCAGGTGAGGCCAAGGTGTTAACCAAGGGAAGCTGCTGCTCATGCCAGGCCTTGGGCATCACTTACAATGAGAGGTACAGGGTTTGCTGAAGCCAAATGTTGCTTGTTTGAGAGAATTTAGTAAAATCTGAAGCATGGGCCAGGATAAGCCATTCTTAACCAAAAGCCATTGGAAACGGCTTGGGTGGGTCCAAATGTTGGTTGGGATGGGACCTCAGGGAATCACCAGGGTGGGGCAGACAATGAAGCCAGGTTGATAGATTCTTAGATATGGCACCCACCTGCTGGCTCTGTGACTGTTTGGAGGGCTCAGAAAACAATGGCTTCTGCCAGCACTTTTTTCTGGGAGGAAGCTGTTCCCAAGCTCTCACCCTAAAGCTAGACAATTTGGTTTCTACCCCTATGTCTCTGATGCCGTTCAGTTTGCTGTCCCTTTACTGAGACTCAGAGGGAGTGAGTCCAAATGAGTCTGTGTGGGGGCCCTTTCTGAGAAACTGCCTGAGACTCTAGCAGTTTCTGTCTCCCATAGCCTCAATCCCGACTGGTTTTTATAGCCATAAGTTATGGGGACTTATCTTCCTGGCACTGGAATCCTGGCCTGGGGAGGCTCTGTGGGGCTGAGACTTCTAGCTTTTGAGATATCCTTCCTTATTCTTATCTGCCACATGTGGGTATGAGACCACCTGGTCCATATCTCGGCCCTTCATATCAGTCTTGATATGTTTTCTTCTTTAATTCCATAGTTGTAGGACTTTCATTCAGCTCTATTTATGATGGTTCTGAATGACGATTGTTCTTAGTTTAGTTGTAAGTTTAATGTGGTTGTGTTAGGGGGTGAGCCATGTTTACCTACACTGCCGTCTTCTGCCCTAATGTTTTCTCTTTTGTTCAACATAAACTCTGTTTTTTTGTTCTTAATTTAGTCATCTGGAAGGTATGTAACCTTTAAATTCTAGTGGTAAAGACCTATAGGTTTAAAGAAAAATCATTGAACAAAAATTTCTCAATATTCATCAACATAAATGGTAGGAAATCACTTTCCAATTTAATCCTATGTAAAATTAGGCAATTAAACCATTTTACTTAGCATATAACACTGACCTTGAATTTTCCCATAATTTTATCTTCATTTTCATTGTTAAATTAGTATTTTATAATACATCTTAATTTCCAGAATTACTGTTGACATTTTTATTGTGTTGTAAACCACATATATGTTATTTAAATTGTATTCCATATTTATATGGTTACTTCTATTCCCTTCATAATTTTTATATCTTTCATATAACTTCCTCATTTTTTACTTTTAATTATATTCACTGTTTTGTCACACATTTTTAATTACACAGGTTATGTCTTTTTCATATCTCAAAAGTGAATAATAGATTTTCATAAGTAAAATATTCAGAAACTACCTCTTTGTTTTTCTTTGATTCTGTAAACGTTGCTCATTATTTTCTGCTAGACACGGTTGTCTTCTTCTATTTTTCCTTTTAATAGTTAATCAATTTTCTTCAGGATGTTTAGATTTTTAATTCATTCTTTAAATTCAAATATATCACTAGATTGTGCTTTAGTATGTATCACTTGTGTATCTCTTCTCTGTTCACCATGAGCCTATTTTATATGCTGTTTTTTTCATTCTGTAAGTCAGAAAAGTTTTATCCTGTTATAACTAATCATGCATTAATGTCTATTTATTCTAGTATCATTAGAAATAACATTAGACATAGTTTTGGCTGTTTTTATGCTTTATTTTCTCTGATAGCTTGCCTTTGTTTGTCTTTCTCTGTTGTCTCTTGGAAAAATTTCTTGCTTATTCTCTACACTGATTCAGTTTTCTTCAATATTAATCCTTGATTTCAAGTAATGTCATCCTAATTCTATTATGGCTACATCTATTTTTCTATGTTCTTTTTCAACACTTTCTAGTGATTCCTTTTAGTTTTATTTTGTAATCTCACCTCATCTTTTACCCCTCAAGGTTTTCTTTAATTTAATTAAGTAAACAAAGAAGGTGATACAATCTGAAAAATACAATTTATATAAAACAGATCCTCCTTAAAAAGCTTATTTTTTCTTATATTTTGAGTGCTACATGTACTTCTATTGCACTTTCTTCACAAATTCCATTATTTTATATTCTAGTCATTTATTCTGAAATGAGACGAATATCTCTTGGCATTTAGTTTGCACACAACAAATAAGTGTAAATACTGTTGTGTGTCCTGTCCCTCACTGATCAGCTGTGTGATGCTTGAATTTTCCTCTCAAATCTAAAGTCCGATAATCAGATGACATGATTTTATATTACTTTCAAGTGATCCAGTAGCATAAAAGAGAAGGGCAACATTTAAATTATAGACATTCTTTTGAACATTATCTAAATTCTACACTGGGTCCAATTTATGCAACAAATTTTCCTTCCTGATTTCCAATCTAGTGGATAGACCCAGATTCCTTAAATGCCATTTTATTGGTAAATTAGAAATGCACATCCTACATCAAGAATTGGAGTCATAAAATTCTTGGAAATGTGCACCATGGTCAAAGCAATCATTGACATTGTTTTCATTTTGGATATATTCGCACTTAGAATTACATTGCAAATACCTTTAAAAATAGTAGCAAAGCATGTCAAATTGGAGAAGTCAATATTTATACAAATTTCCTTTGAGAAAAGTACAGATGGAGCTTCTTCATTTTTTTCTTGCCATCTTTCCACAATGAGAGTTGAGTTGATTAGGTGAATATAACATAAAAGAAATATCATCCATCTAGTGATGACCCAAGTTGAGTAAACTTAGTTTTAAGACATGAAATACACAGGCAAACCTATTCTTGAGGATAAAAAAAATCAAAATAAATAAAAAGCTGAAGAAAAATAAATGTAACAATTTATAAGGACATTTGTTTATTCTGAGCACCAGAATCTGATTGCTAAGCAGATATGTTTCATTCATCTCTCTATAACAATTACTAGAGAAAAGTTCTCTATGCATAAAACTAACAAACTTTTGGACAATTCCGCCTCACTATCATTATACAAACTTTTGTATAATGATAGTGAGATCCTCGAGTACCTTTTCAATTCTAACTAGTATCTGAACCAACCTTGTTTTATCAAGTTTATTTTTTTAAGATTTTATTTATTTATTTTTAGACAGAGGGGAAGGGAGGGAGAAAGACAGGGAGAGAAACATCAATGTGTGGTTGCCTCTCACATGGGCCCCACTGGGGACCTGGCCTGCAACACAGGCATGCGCCCTGACTAGGAATCAAACTGGTGACCCTTTGGTTCTCAGCCGGCACTCAATCCACTGAACTACACCAACCAGGGCTGTTTTATTAAGTTTAAATTGAAAAAAAAAATTTGAACAAACCGACATACCATATACACCCTGTCAAATATTCGTTAGCAGTAATTCCCCAGGGTGTGCTTCCACTCCGTTCCAAGCTACTAATATTTTATTCCTGTTAACAAGTGTATTGCCCTTTCAAAACAATACGGAAAATAGTTGTTGAGTTTGTTCTATGTTATGGGAGTGACTCTGCTCGCAAAAAAGTTTCTTCCTTAGCTCCACTCTGAATCCTTGCTGTGATCTAGGCAGTTGGTTTTTCCCATTGTGTTCTGCATGGAGAATGAGGGCTATATTAGGCAAAGTGACTAATTTCTGTTGTTTTCTAGAGCAAAACTGATCTTCCCCCAGTTCTGCTTTTACACCCATTTCTCTCACCAGCACACAGAAAGATAACTAAGCAACCGTACAACTGATGAGCAAACCTACATACTGGATGAAAGTGATAAATAATGCCATTTAGTAAAGAGTTGACTTTTAAGTCACAAAGTTTCATTCTTTTTACTTTTCTAAGAAACACCACTACCTCTTCCTAGAATCTGCCTGAATCTGACTGGACTAGAACAACAACTTTTTTGTACTTCTATCTTTCCCTTAAAAGCAAAGAGGGATCTGGTAAGAGAACGGAGTTGAGGCATAACTCAATTCTACCATTTACTAAACTGTTTAAAGTTTGGAAAGTACTTAATCTTGTAAGCTTCAATGCCCTTACCTATAGGATAACAAAAACATATATCTGCTTTATAGGGTTTTTGTTATAATTAATTGAGATGGTGACTGTTAAAAAAAGTTTACCGTAAATTTTGAAATTTATCCTGTATTCAGTAGAGTCGGTTTCCTAAAGAATCAGATGTAAACCAGAACTTAAAGTGGGCTTGAATGAAAATTATGTATACTTGCAATAATAAAATATTACCTGAATTTCAAATTCTGGATATTTATTTTGATAATTTGAAGCTTCTATTTTTTGATTAATTATTAAGTTTGGTGTGATTCTAGCTAAGTTATTATAACTTTATATTAAAAAATCATTTGATGATGGGCTATGTGTTGGTATCCTAATATTTTGGCTTCCAATTATTTATTAATAAGTTGGAGATCTATGTTTATTCACTGATGGCTCAGTACATATCAATAGTTGATGACAGAATGAATACCAATCACACACATGGTAGATTTGAATTTTTTTCAAAAGTAAACTTGTGAATTTTTACCTTAATCCTAAAGACTTTACCTCTCAGGGAGAATTTAGATCTCAGAAGTCTACTCTTTTCTAAATATGCAATTTGGTAAATAAAAGACAATATACAACAGTAGCACTTACCATGTGCCAGAAACAATTCTAAAATTAACATTTTTAATAATTATAATGACTTTTATGAGGTAGGCCCTATTATTATCTCCAATTTGTAGATGATGGCACAGACATACTGAAAAAAATTGCAAGTACACTGTCCACAGTCACACAGTTAGTAAGTGATGGAGTTAGGGTGCCACATGTCTCTCATCTAAACACATGTCCAAATTTCTGAAGAGAAAGTTTGCTTTTGAATAATTATGTGATACCAAATTTGCTGTTTAGAACATGAAAGCCTTGACTCTCTATACTAATTCCTGAATTATTGAAAGGACTACAAACTAATACACAATCTTAGATGAAAGCTTGAATGCAAAATAATCAACTTTATCAGCATTTATTTAAAATCTCACTGCTGCCAAAAAGAAATGGTAAAGCACAAGGTTGGTGTATGTATGCTGCCTCTAGCTGGAATACATCAAAAACTTTCCCTGATTACATAAATAAACGTAGTAATTGAGCCATGCCTCATGTGGAAACTCAAGTTCCTAGCAATTATTCTCCCTTAAGGAGATAAGTTTATTTATCAATGTCTACTTGCCCCTCGGTTCAAATAAATCTTTTTTTTTAAGTGAAGCTTCTAACTTGCAGTCCATGACTATCTGAAAAATATGATCATTCAACCCAATCTAAGATATACACTTTAGTTCAAAACATGCTCAAGTGCAATATGTAACTTCCAGTCCTGGCTGACTACATGTTGATCTTTTATTTGACATTAAAATCCATTATTGGGATAAAGGGAAGCAATAGCCCCATTAGGGAAATTGCTGCTGATTTTATACTCTGTCACATCAAAGTGAACTGGGGATTAATATTCTCATATTTTATTGTTAAAACATTTTAATTTCTTTTCAGTGTGCATTTCAAGTTGTGAATTCTTGATGAGAACCCAGCTCCCATTTGCATATGAAAGCTACAATATTGTCACACATTCTTGTCAGTGGGTACTTTACCCTCTGGAAGGTGTTCACCTGCTTAAAGTTCTTTAATATTGGGTTCTAACTGAAGAATTAAGGAAGTATGAAATATATAAATAATATGCTTAATGTGTATTTAAAACCTCTTGCAGATTTTCTGGTTTGCTTATTATAGAAAAGAAAGAAAAGGATATTTTGCTTTCTGGAATAACTGAAGAATGCATCCAACTTTGTTAGGCCTTAGTTTGCGGGTAACTTTGGACCTTCACATATGGGATATATTTAAATACTCTCGGAGACTGTTGTATTCTTTTCTTTTTATTTTAAGAAAAAGGAATCTCCAGCCAAAAGCGGATTCTGTGCCTGAAGAGAGATTTTACTGGGCGGAATGGGCTGAACAAAATTAAAATGAACTCAAAGTTCCATTAAAATCTATCTTTCTGCGCCCCCATCTCTGCGTTCTTCAAGTTAAAGGGTTACAGAAAAAAAAACACATTAGTCTAAAAATTAATAGATTGATTGAAAGTTTATTCAAGGTACTACCTCCCCCAAGGAAAGCAACTTATAATGTCCTCTTTCTTCTACTGTGGGACCTTCCTGACAAATGCATCTGTGAGTCTAAAACGCTAGAAGGGTGTGTCTGCCTCTGCACTTCTTTTGTCCCCTCTGTCTGGCAGAGCTATGGGAATTATAAAGTATTTCTTCCATTGAAAATCTCCAGACTTCTCCAATAAGATGATTATAGTGCTTTGGGGTCAAGATATTTGTACAGACATTTTGACATTGATTCATGTATCTATCTATTTATTCTCTCAACAGGCTTTAACCAAGGTGATAAAATGGTAAAATATCAAATATTGAGGTCAGAGATACATGTGACTGTGATAACTTATTAGCTATGTAAATATAGGCAAATTACCTAACCAAGTGAATGCCAGCATCTTCTGCTTTGGAATAAAAACGTGTCATAAAAATTAAAAGATATTGCATATGGAAGTGCTTTGTACCGTGAGTGGCTTTACCATAATACATGTTCTTCGAATAGTAACTTTAAAAATAAAAAGACTTATACAGCAGAGAGAAAGTGAACAAGATTCAGTCAAAGAAATTTAGATCAATTCCTGTCTTGGCCATTGGACATGTGATTTTGGTAAAGTAATTTCTTGCAGGCTTGTCTGTTAAAATGGCCTTAACCATAATATCTATCCAAAAATTAATGTGATATTTAAGTACAATGAAGACAAATAGATAACCTAGGAAAGTACCTAACACAAAGCAAGTACATATAAAAGGGTATTTATGCATTGGAATACTGTTGTTGAATTGTTTTTGTTGTTTTTTTTAAAGACTCTGAGGGTAGTAAATCAGAAAAGGAGGTTAAGGAAAAGGTGGACCCAGATATGACGCCATTTGTTTCTTAAATAAATGCTTACTATCCACCTGCTAAATATGCCAGATAGGTGTCCTGAATTCAATAATTTACAGGAGAATCAGAGCCTTGGTCATCTCTTGCTCATGGCAATAAAAGGGTTAAGATTGAAAGATTGATTTAAAAAAAAAAAAAAAAAACCCTGGGCATAATGATGTAGAAAAGTGGTTTTCAACTTTTCATTGAAATACTTGTAATGGCAAAGGAAACTTAATGCATACTCCCAAGGGAATAGCTATGAGGGATATATCTAATAATATATGAAGGTCCTGACTCATAGTATGTTTGATACAGGGAACCCTGAACTACATTTTCCTTGACTATTTTTATTTTCCATCCTTTGCAAGTCTATACCTGGCTTTCCCATTCTTTGATCATACATTCATGCTCTTAATTTTTGTCCCTGGCCCTTCTTTATTTTGTTATAGATCTGATTTTTTTCTCTGTGACCTTGAGACCAACTTACTTCATTTTCACATTAATACCTTTAATCAATATCATGTCCATTTCATTTTCAGCTGTTGGTAAAATACCACCATTCCTAATGCAACTAAGACTTTGCATTTTATTTTGTTTATTTTTAAATATATTTTATTGATTATGGTATTGCAGTTGTCCCATTTCCCCCCCTCTATTCCCCTCCATCCTGCACACCCCTTCTATCTGCATTCCCCCTCACTCCCTTCGTTCACGCCCATGGGTAATCGTACATGTAAGTTCTTTGGCTTCTATATTTCCTGTACTATACTTAACATTTTAAATACACAATAGGTTTCCTAAGTAAGGTGGGACATTTACAGTCAGAAAAGGCAAAGGGTCCAAGGAAACTAATCATAATCAAGCATCAAGCAATTTTTCACTAAATATGGTCCATTTTAACATTTAATTCTTTGCATTCATAACACATTGGTACTGTTTAAAATATTTAAAGGCTGCAAAAGCATATATAGTAAGAGGTCCCCTCAACTCCAGCCACCTAGCACCCGTCCCCCTGCAGGGGCTGGGACAAAAGAGAGTGTTCCCAATTCTTCCACAGTCTTTAGAGAATATTATTATGCCTTAGGAACAAACACAAAATAAACTATTTTACTTGCAAAAAGCTACATACAGGATTGTTTAGACTTTGTTCTCTTGATTTTTTTCACATAATAATCTATCTTGAAGAGTATCTTCGAGTACTTTTTTATAGCTGCATATTCTATTTTATGCTTGTATCATAAATATGGCAATTAAGTTACATTTAGGTCCTGCAGTTGTAAAAAAATATTTGAAAGTTTTATCACTAGTCCTTGTCAGGCCCTAAGCTGACAACAGAACCGGAAATGACAGCTCGAGAAAGAGAAAACCTCTATCGTCCCCTGAACAAGGCCAACTGGACCGGCAGCTCTGCAGGTCCTGTGTAGTTGTAGCTTGGAGAAAATCAGGTGAACGTCAAACTCCAACATACTAAAACACTGAAAATGTTAAAATGCCACCAGAATTATCTGTACCTTTACAAAAAGGTGTTTTTCCCCAGAAATGAAAATTAAGGGATGGTGATCTTCATGATATTAAGAACAAATGACGGGGCCCACAGTGCACTGTACAGATCAGGCGTCATAGAAACGTGCACCTGAAACCTATATGACCCTAATAACCAACATCACCTCAATAAATTTAATTAAATTTATTTAACTAAGAGCAAATGACTGGAATGGAGAGTTAATGAGTTTAACATGTATCTGATATTTTTAAATTCTTCAAGCATATTTTTTCAATACACAACCCATATTCACTAACGTGTGTTCAAGGTTTGTGTTCATTTGTGTTTGTTTCTGCTTAACAAGCTACAGTGATTACCTAAATTAGTCTCTATCACACACATTTAACAAAACTTAATTAGATATTTTCATAGGCATTATTTCATTAAATTAAAAAATATGCATTTTCTTTTTCCTGCTCTTTTTTTTCAAAGTTAACATTAAGCTAGATATAGTAAGACTTTTGGAAATCTCCAAATTCACAAGCTTGCAATAGTTTTAACACTGCTCAATGCAATAGCCATTTTATAGCTCCTAATTTTCTGGGTCTCACAACGCAATAGTTTTTTTCATTAATTCTTTGCCTCCAGCTTATCATCAACCATACTTCTGTTTTGCTTAACTATGTTTAAAAGAATCCCTTTGGCACTAAGGTAAACTTCACAAAATCCAACTAATTTTCACTGGGGTTTACTTAAAAAATCTTCAAATGTCTTTTAATGTTAATATTTAACCACTTTAAATTAGAAATTATTTGAATAAATAAAAATTCATTTCTTTTCTGCCAATATTCAAACAAGTAGATGTTTGTTGTGTCTCTACCAGACTGATTAAATGTGGGTGGGGTAGAGCTATCTCATTTAGTTCAACAATTACATTGGGGATCATCAATAGAATGGTGGTAATACAATTTTCCTAGGTGATTTGGGAAAGAAATAGATTACTGTTCTTTAATCTCTTCACCACCAATACCCCTTCCTATGAACCTACTCAGTAACTGCATGTATGGAACATGTATGCACACACAGACAATCCACTGTGCCTCAACAAAACGTTACTGGCTAAATAAGCTGTGAATAGAGGAGAGGATGCAAATATAATACACCTTCAGAAAAACAAACAGGCAAATTTGACAGCCATTTTCTCTGTCTTGAGAACATTCTGGTTCAGTAAACCCATGGGAAGAAGCGATATGGTAAAGCAAAACTAGATTATGAGTAGCAGACTAAAAACCATTGAAATTCACAAAACAAACATGCAAACAATAAAATGGTGGATATATTTTGCATTTACATCAGAAGAATTTTTAGGACTTCATTTTCAGGTAAAGCAGGTTGTGAGATTCTTTCACTTGTGTTCCAAATATACAGAGAACTTCAGCGAGTTTGAACAGATAGCCCGGCATAGAGAGAGCAAGACTACACCCAGGATTGAAGATGGGATTTACACGTTGGCGTTTGTACATCAGTGCCCTTTGAATGTGTTCACCATTCCGATCTTCAGTTTCTTACTGGGTAAGAATTGAAACACAGCAATGGTTTTTGAACTGTGTAAGAGCTTCACTGAACACCTCAATTTGGGATTTCCCACTTCTACAACAAATATATCAAGCTCTTTTTAAAAAAATTCCTTTGATATATTTGTCTTTATGTAAGATTTCTCTTGAATAAACAATCTAGTCCAGTCCCTGAGCAGTGTGGCTCAGTTGGTTGGGTGGCATCCCACAAAGCAAAAATTTATGGGTTTGGTCCCTGGTCAGGGCATGAATGAGAGGCAATTGATTGATATTTCTCTCACATCAATGATTCTCTCCCCCTTTCTTCCTCCCTTCCCTTCTCCCTAAAAGTAAATAAATAACTTTTTAAAAACTATATAGTGCAATGAGTTTGCATTTCAATAGACTAGAAAAAGCTTCCTTCATCCACAGATTTAAATGTTCTATAGTTTTCTAATCAGGCAAACTCACAGTTACTTACATACAAAACAACATTTTGACTTGTAACTTGGAAAAAAGTGAACTACTGAGTGAAGTTGAGGTCAAGAAACTTGGGGAAATTAGCCAAACATTTTTTGTCTTTTCTACTTTGTTCTGAAAATATTAAAATCAGGCCAAAAGTACATACTTTGTACAGCTCTCACATTGACCGCCCAGAATTGCAGCCGTTTTTGTCTGGGACATAACCATACACCCAATCAATTCTAAAATACAGATCTTCTCATGCTTGTAACATTTCTAATATCTGGATACAGCACACCATTGTTAGAATTGATTGCCATTGCCTGCCCTTCAGCGAAAATAAAAATGGCCACATCAAAACTTACAAGCCAAGTGTCAGTGGCTTGGAAGAGAATCTGAGACAATTGTGAATCATGATTTTATTTCCTAGAAACCAAATAGGGGATGTCGCGAATTCTGGCCAGCAGGATTCGTATGCCATGGCTGCGTGTAAATAATTTTACACGTAATTTTACAATGGACTAGAAATTCCGGGACCACGCGTCCCCTCCATTATCATCTTGGAGAGGCCCCGAGACTTGGGTCCAGGGGTTTTTATTGATGATTTCCAGGACACTAGCTCAGAATGGTATTCATTAACTATGTGTAGAATGTAGATTCGCTTTAGGTGGTAGACAGCCCAGAAGGTACATTAAAAGGGTTAGGTAAAGACAAGAGGTATGGCTGGACTTTGAAAGGATTAGCATCGGTCTAAGGAAGCTAGTTAAGCATTAACAGTTGTTCTTCTGATCCAGGGAGAGATTTTTAGCAAGAGCAAGGTTTTATTTTAAATCTAAGGAACATGCTAGCCTGATTTCTCCACAGGAAATTCTGCTACCCCACTCGTGGGTCCATGCATGCCGACTTCTGTTCCACGAGAGATCATGCTCTTATTAGACGTGAAAACATAGGGCTACAATTCCCCACTGTGGGTGCATGAATTTCCCTTAGGGGATGGTTGGAGATGGGTGAATCAGAGGTGTTTGTCATTATTGCTGAACGTGGGATCAAACATAGTCCAGCTCCAGATATAAAGCTGGCTTAAGAGCCCTGCCTTGATGACAATTCCTTCTGAAATACTTCAAAAAATATCCTAGATGGGACCAAAGACTATATTGTATGGAAAAAGGTAAGCAGCAGTATTCTCAATGAAAAAAAGATTCTAAATGTGAATAAATTAGCTCCCTTAGCCAATTTATTTTGCTTACATTTATATATATATACATATATACACACACACATATACACACTCAAAATAAATACTTATGTCTAATGTCTAATTGAAAGTAAAATGGTTCTTTTGACAAATATAAAGTAAAAATTCTATCATGAGAAAATACTATGTTAAATCTAATTGGCAGCATTTTTGTTAGATATGAAATAATGGTGGGATTTCTAATCAGTGGTATTTAGGTCTAATTTTGTGAAGTCAAATGTGGGAGCAGGCAATGAGTCCAAATGTAAAATTTGGGCACTTTTGATATTTAAGTTATTTTGTTCACAGCTTGAGTTTATTTAAAGCTATTCTACGCTTTGTTAAATTACTTTTTTTCAGTTCTTTATATTTAAATTATCAGTGAAACAGGATGGCTTATGTGTTTTTTATCACTCAAAAGAGATTGTGGAGATAACATGTTGTGTTTTTACCAAAATTTGAAGTTGTCATGTAGGAATAAATATACCATAGTAGAGAGTTTTCTAGGCACTAGCAAAAGACAGAATACTGCATTTTAGTTACTAGCATTTCAAATAGATATACCTATGCACTTATCAAATTCATTTTACTTACCCCAATCTGTTTTCGTTTCCTCACAGCCAATTGACAAAAATCCATTTACTGTAGTCTTTTTGTGCCTTCATTGGTTTGTCTTTCAGCAAAGGGATAATTCACTGGCAGTGAATGGCTGGGATAGAAATCATGTTGTGTTTCTCCTAAGCATATGCTGCATGTGGTACAGCACTTCATGTTGTGAAGGGTGGTATATTAAATGAATGATTCATGCTGTGCTTTTTTTTTTTAATAAAAAGGAAGTAGCTGTCTTTCAAGTATAAAGGAGTTAGAATGAAATTTTAGAGAAAAATAAATACATGTAAAACTCACTTGGTAAATATGTTATCACTGCTGTCTTGGTCTTTTCATCTTTGGAGCTCTGTGATTAATAATTCAAATTTTGTATTGGGATTAATTTTACTGGAGATATTTCTCAATAAAGATATTATTAATAAAGATATTCAAGTCCACTGGTGTTACTACATTTTTGTTATCAGAACATATGGCAAATAAAATAATTGCTAAAATAACAAAAATTATCAATAAGTATTGCAGAAAATCTCAGGGACTATGTTTGTGTGGGTGCATGTATGTGCATGACTTTAAAGGAGGACAGATAGCCCATCCTCCATGGAAACTAGTAATCACCCAGCACTTGTTCTTCAGTGAGATCACCAGTGGACTAACTTTGCTGCCAGGGAATGTTTTTTCTTTCATGGAGACTCTGCATTTTTTCCTTCCCACCACTCCTTCCTTGTACCGATGCCACCTTTCAGCTGGCATCCATCCACTAATCCCAAATATTTTATTTAAGCTTCAAACAGAAAAAGAATTTGATTAAATTTTAAGAGTTTAAGATCTGTGTTCTCTTCATTTTTCCAGCATTTTATATCCTGTACTTCACATCCACTGTTTGTTTTTATTGCTAAAACTTTAATATTTGTTATGGTTTGAATACATGCTGTTCCTTTCACCTTCCAGCTTTAGATCCACATGCTTGACAAGTTGAACAAAAAATCTGAGTGCTCAATAGCTCAGAAAAGGAAATACATATTACTAACACTAAGAACTACTTCCAATATGTAGCAGAAGATTAAAATGTAGTAGAAGTTCCTAATATAACTTATAACAGCTGTGAATACTAAGCACAACTTATGGGAAGAGGCAGCATTCAATTATTTTTTTGGGGGGGCGGCATTGTTCAATGCATTTGATTTATTTTCTTCGTTCTGATTTGGGGGACTTGTTTGCCCTGCATGACCATGCTCTCAAGCTCCAGTTTTGATGTCTAAACTGTGGGGATTCAAAACAATGACTATTCACTTGAATAAATTAAACTACATCTGAACATAATATCTATAATCTTACTTCATGGTCAAAGAAGAACTGAGCACTAAGTGCACATGAATCAAATGAGAACATAATTTCTCTTACATGTCACGTTTTTACCAGAAGAAAACAAAAGTTTTTGTGTTTCAAATGGGGCTTTAATTTATTACAGCTATAATGGTAACAACCAGAAAATGCTTGGATCTAATGTATAGAAGTAGAGCTAACATAATTATAGATTTTACAGAATACAGGATTTTAAAAGCTTGTGTTTAGTACTTTTGGTGCTAATATAAATTCTCTATATTTATACTAGGATTTAAGACGACAAATTAATGACACCGCCATTCCTGCCTTCATTGTGTACTGACTGAGAAGTAGAATAGGGATCAATGAGACAGAGAAAAATGCCAATGTGAACATTAATGGACATGTTGGATAGCATTGCTTATGTGGATTGAAATGATGAGCAGTGTGAATACACTCAAAGACGTTACTGAAGAATTCAAGCATCAGATGAGACTATAGTAATAGGACAAAAGCCACTTCCTCAGGCCCTCTTTCCCAGAGCTGGCTGGACCCCATAAAGCATGACTGACCTTAATTGTTTTATAAGCCTTTATCCTCGGGACTAGAAAATTATTATTGGAAGCACCCTGGAGGAGCAGAGGCTCCAGGAACTTATGGAACAGGACGTACCAGACCACAGTGACAAGACCAGGCCCTGCATCCAAATATTGCAGCTGCTGCAGCCCAGCGGAAACATCCTGCTCTACAGCCACCCCATTCCCCAATAAAAGCCCAAAGCCCTAAACCCTTGGGGTTGATGCACATCTTTCCCTGTCTGGGAAAAGTAAAATACAAACTTTACTCTCTGCACTTCCTTCTTTTTGTGAATTTTTTCACCAACCACTCTAACATATAGGCCAGACAAATTTAATATTTCTTCCAAAAATGTGAATGAGTGATTCTAAACCCAATATATTTGTGGATTATTTGATATTCTTCATATCATGAATCAATTAGCATGATTTCATTGAACACTGGGAATTCAGTAAAATGAAAAATAACAAATAATATATAAACAAAATACTTACAATTTTTCATCATAAATACAGGGTGGGCAAAAGTAGATTTCTGGTTGTGAGTGCATGAAATGCAATTTATTCTTGCATTATAATTTATTATTATTACTATTATTCTATTATTTTCCACATGAACAATGGTAACCTTACTTTTGCCCAACTCTGTATAATCCCTACCACCAAGTAGTTTTCATGTTAAATTGTAAAGAGTAAGATATTAAACAAGTAATTAACCATTATTAGCTTCAGTCAAATGTACAAGAGGCACAAGAGAACTCTAGTGCAGAGAGAAATTACAATGGACAGCAGTAAGGGCGAAGCCTCTGATTGGGTGAGAGTTCGACCTCAGGGACAGAAAACGTCCAAGAAAGACTTGAGTATACCTAACAGAATAAGAAAGCAAGTGCACACACATATGCACAGTAGGTGCTCAATGTGTACTCGCTGAGCGCATCAAGTGGCACTTGCAGAGGGGACAGAACAATGTAGGCTGGAACAACACACTTGTGATGAAGACACAGAAGTGACCTGGACTGCGTGAGGTGAAAATGAATTTGCAAATGCGTGAATGGCAGAAAAAGGAAATTTTCTTGTGCTTCTATCCGGGATCTTCCATAAAGAAATTGTTTTAACAATATTGTTCCTGAGGGGAGAAATTGGAGAAGGAATAAACAACAAAAAGGCTATTATAGGAATGCAGGTATGAAATAACGAGGGCCTAGCTTAATAGACAACAGTATAGAGAGAAAGGGAAGGGTGAATCTGAGAGACATTTACAGGGCCAAGAGACTCTACAGAGGATCTAGTAGTCTATGCTTGTAGAAAATGCTGTAACTAGAAAGTCTTCCTTGTAACCCAAGTCCAAAGCTTTGGGGTAAGTAGATAATGTATGAATTTATAAGAATGCTAGAGATGGAGTTCTGGATATTTTTGTAAGCTGTGAAATGCGAAATCTTGTTTAGAGTGAGAGAAAAAATTATCTGTCGCAGGAATAGGACTTATTTTCTGACTCCTTTTTTTCCCCTAATTAGTTTCAATTGCATGAGTGCAACTGTAACCAAACAGAAAAGAAAGACCTGCAGTGTGTCCAGATCCAGACTGAAAAGGGACAGAGTTTCTAGGATTAACAAAAGATTTTAATTGGCTTTTCAAGGTGGATAAAAGACTGAGGAATATGTCCTTTGTAAACTGGGGTGCGTATATTATTCAGAGCAGGATAAAGTGTGGGAAGCAATCAAGGGCCTTTGCATTTTAACTTAAATGAATCAAGTATAAATGGTGTCTGATCATTTACAATTATTTGTAAGAGCCTCATTCTCACAATAACACATTGCTGCTCATCATGCAGTTATAGTTCTGATACCAACCTATGTCATCACCCCGTGTCTGACTCAAAATATTTACATTGGATCTAATTCTTTAAAGTCTGCCAAAAATATATCGTGACTCTTCCTTTTCTAAGTGCAATTTGGATGTAGTTGCAAAGGAAGGATTCTATCTTGTTCTTGAGTAATCTTCACAAGTATCATATAATTTATCATAATTCTCAAAGACAGAGGGAATATATCTGCAGAGCCATCAGAGTTAAAATAAAATAAAAAACACTGCATTTCAACCCTATACAATTTTATAACATCTATGCTTGTGTTACATATTTCTGTGCTTAATTTTAGCTTGAAACACTTTATTCTTCCATCAATCATTAACAATTGCCTGCGTTGACTTCTAACTTGTTAAAATGGGATGTAACAGCCAAGTGTGCCAAGGATTTTAATATTCTTCGTTTTTATTACCAAAGTTTAAAATGGGGAAAAAGGATTTTCAGTGCATATTTCCCTCCATTGTTACACTGCTACATCCGCCAAATGATTAAATTATGCTAATGAGACAGTAGCTCCTGTAAAACCAGCACTGGGCATCATTTTGCAATAAATGGAAACAAAAGTCTATCAATTTGGTACTTGTCAATTTGTGTTCTCATAAACAACAATAACAACAACAAGGGGTAAGAAAAGCAAAGGTGAAGAATTTGCAATTTCAAAATTGTTCTGGGGGGGTGTTATTTTGGAGCTCATTGGTAAGGTCAGCTGATGCAGGGTTTCAAAGGTAATTAGAGTATATCAAACTGCAGAACAACCCCCTGGGTGAGTTTGAAGATACCTTGGAAAGATGCTCTTTTTCTCCCCCCTAACCCTGGTTCTGCCACATCTAGCAGCTGCTTTCTTTTTGACAATTCGTCACTCCTGAAAAATGTTTGCAAGCAGTTTGGATAATTTCCAATTCATTCTTGCAGGAAATGAGGATTTGCTTCCTCACTTGGGATACCTGCTGCTAGGTTTATTCACTAATAAGCATGATAAATGTTTTAGCCTTTGATCAGTGCTAATTTAACAAGTAAGCTCCCCAGAAAAAAAGTCTTTGAGGCTCAGGGGCTCAAGACAGCACATGAGCTGGAAATATGATTGATTGTGTTGCTGTGAGAAATTTCCATAAAAAACTTTTATCACACTGCTATGTTCTGAACAATTAAATCAAAAATGAAAGATAGCTACCCTCCCAAGAAGGACAGAGGCAGCCCAGCAAACTTCACAAGACATTTTTTAACCAGCTCAGACTAATTTTACAGAGAATATCAATCTTCTTTTTTTTAAATTACATTTTGTTCACATTACTATATCTATTCTTTTTCTCATTGAGACCCATCTTCCTCCTACATGATTCTTTTTTCTCCCTTCTTGTCAGAACTTTAATTAATATTTTGAATAAACTTTAACATGGGTTAAAGTTCAATGGAGAAGAAATCGATGCTTGGGTGTTGTTTAGAATCTACTGCTGTAGAAAGGGCTTAGAAAAAAGTC
Source organism: Micronycteris hirsuta (assembly GCA_004026765.1). Lineage (NCBI taxonomy): Eukaryota > Metazoa > Chordata > Mammalia > Chiroptera > Phyllostomidae > Micronycteris > Micronycteris hirsuta. The sequence goes on along the minus strand of PVJI01007203.1, from coordinate 60,643 downwards.
TCTAAATAATGGAAATTGCTGCCATTTGTTAATTGAAGGGTACTCCACACGTCCAGTCACCAAACTGGGTACCAGTAGTGGTCAGACACAGAAAATAGCATGTTCCCTTTGCTCCATATTAAATTTTGAAATTTCCCCAGCATGAGGCCATAGAACTTTATCCCACAGTACAAAGACATTATGTCTGTAGTTTACTATGAAGAAGTGAAGCTGGACTGCCTACTTTAAAACAGTTCTTAGTATAGTAATGTCTTTACTATAAGCTGCATTTCAATAGACGTTTTAAAATATGTAACTTTTTAACAATATAAGATATACAATCAAATGAGTCATTCCCTTGTCATCGATTCACTCAGCAGAAATGCTCTCTGTAAGAGAAACAGGCATACAGGTAACAGCGTGTGGGTAGAATCTAGTTGTAAGTAATAATAATTTTCTGTTATTAGGGTTTATACTACAATTGAAATTACAGTTTATTCATTTGGCAAAATTGAAAAGTAACTCCATTTTTAAAAAATAATCCAAAGAGGAAAGATAAGAAAGAAAACTGTGCCAGGATGATCTAATGATACACAGGCAGCTAAAATATTGAGACGATACTGCCACTGTTTACTACCTGTGAACATATGTGTATATAGTAAAAATTTAACAATACAGAAAGGATAGTGGTCACTTTAGGCAATAAAGGAGGGAAGGATGCAAATGGTATCGGGAAAAGTTATAAAGGAGGTTGTTCTTATATTTGTGTTGTTTTATTTTCAGGAAAATAATCAGGACATGTAATATTAGTTAAATCTTGGTAGCTATAAAAGTATTCATTAAACTTTTCCTGAACTTTTCTGTAGATCTGAAATAATTTGTAATAAAGTATATCAAATATTAAATGTATTATGTTGTTGTTTATACAGTAATTACTCTAAGTTGAAAAAAGAAAATGTTTGCAGACTTTTAGATTGAGGAAATGCTATAAATTTATTTTATTTTGTTGACTGATTTGGTGATATTTCACTTTTTTCCATGAGAAAGATGGCAAAGCATGGTGTTGAAAATTCATGTTGAAAATATCTGCACTTTTCAATGATGGGTTTGCCCTAAAATTGTGTTTATTTCTATGTAAAACCTGTCAAAAGAATAGACAGAGGAATTTTCCAGGCTCATATTGGAGTTTTGATATTATATTATGATACTATATAATAAATATTTAGAAAACTAGACACATATAACATAAATTAGAAAATGTAGTTTTAGAGGGACATCAGGTCCCTAAAAGCTGTCATTAAATACATGAGACTTTAACATGTGGAAGAGTGAATAGAATAAGTAAAACATAAGTATAAAATTAACACCAGTGGGGGAAGTTAAAATCAAATATATTTTTATTGCTGAGGTAAAACTGTAAGATTATTCGAGTTACATAATAAGATATTTGTGCCTTATGAACTACTGAGTTGTTAGACGTGTGCAAGAGCACAGAACTTTACATTCTAAGGGTCTGCGTCAATGATATTCACTTTTCTGAAAATGGATATATTATGTAGTTTTCATGATCTGATTATCATAAACTAGCAGTTAGATAATTTTGTCTTTAATATTATGGGCTAAACATTCTTACACTCTCTACATACTCATCAGCCAATTGCTAAGTAGAGTGGCCTGCTCAGAGCTCATGTTCAAAGGAAAGTCTGAGAAATACCATTGGAAACGCATCTACTAACCATCACGCGCGTGTGTGTGTGTGTGTGTGTGTGTGTGTGTGTGTGAGAGAGAGAGAGAGGGAGATGAACAAACAAGAAAAAAACGTTTTAAGTAAATGTCAGGCCTTATTTTTTTATTTTCAACATTAAATAAATATTGAGTATGTCTCTCTATATATCTACTCATTAAAAATGTTTATCATATTTTTGGAGAGTACATTGAATGTATTAATGTAAAGTATTTTAAATATGTAAATCAATACATATTTACATCTTAATACATACCTCATAGTACATCTGTTGGAGTTAAAAGAAATTCCATTTATCACTTATGTTTTCTCTTGGACCTTTCATCACATTTTCACGGAGCAGTTGAACTCCTCAAATCTCGGGCCATGATTCAGTCTCCTTGCTGTGGAATAGTTGCATGAATCCCACTCAGTTCTCTTAGAGAACATTTGGATTGCTGTTTTGTAGCAGTGATATCTGGTATCATGTCCCATAAATGTTAACCTGTTAATTAAATTACTGTGTAATAACTAATAAGGAGCTTGAAGAGAGCTAGCTGATAAATGGACATATTATAATAAAATTCATGATAGAAAAATGATTTCTTTGGGACACTATAATAACTGTTATTAATTATCAAATTGGTCTCATCTATGTTGTTTATTATAATGGATGCTAATTTGTGAGATCTGACACACATGAAATATTGTTTTCATTGAAAAATATATTTTTACTTAAGACAATACTTCATTCAAGAGATTTTTCAGAAATAAATGACCTTTTGAGGCAGGAGAAGAATGAACAGTTTCACAGTACTAACTAAAGAAGTGGTCTTTCAGGGACAACCAGGGATATCTGCTTAGTAACTTCAGCTTTGAGTCTTCAGTCTTAACCACAAACTTTGGATCCTTTGTTTTTGGGGGTTTTTTTGTTTGAAAATAATTTCAATTTGCTGCAAATTTGTAAGAATAAGAATTATACAAAGAACACCTTCTCTCGGGAGTAAAATTGCATACATCATGTCCTTTTACACCTAAGTATTTCAGGGGTGTTTTTAAAGAACAAGGATATTCTCTCATATTACCACAGTATAGTTATTGACTTTAGTAAATTCAAATTTGATGTGATACTTGCTCACTTACCATTTTTATTGCAGTTTTGTCAACTGACCCAAATAATGTTCTTTATAGTATTTTTTTTACCTATAACACATTTAGTATCAACAATTATGTTCAGTAGCAATGCCTCTGATCCTTATGAATTTTATATATTGCCTCTTAATATTTAAATATGTCCTAAATGTCATAGTATTAAAATAAATGTTACAATCTTTATTACTGATAGTACGAAGACAAATGAATTTTAATGTCCTACGAAAACCTCTTCCATAGCATCATTCTTTCATCTTTTCTTTTTCTTCTTTCCCACAGGAATTTTTTTTTATTTATTTTTATTTTTTTTTATATTTTAGAGAGAGGAGAAGGGAGGGAAAGAGAAAAAGAGAGAAACACTGATCCATTGTCTCCCATGTGTGCTGCAAGCAGGGACTGAACCCACAGCCCACTCATGTGGTCTGACTGGAAATTGAACCCATGACCTTTCAATTTATGGTGTGACACTCCAACCAACTGAGCCACACTGGCCAAAGCCCCAGTTTAACTTCTTAAAAGTATTTTCTATACTCCTTCTTTTTACCTACAGCTAGCTTAATGTTCTGTCATATGTCTTCTAACTTCACTCTATGTACAAATTTTTGAAGTCTGACAATGACTTTAGAAACCCAATGATCATTTTGTGCTCTAACTCCTCCTGATCATATTTTCAGTGTGTGTGCTTTTTTGTTTGTTTGTTTTTTGATATTTACTGTTTTCTTGATACTAGAATCCATCTCTTTGTCTCATTGACCTTGGATTCTCTTATTTTCTTCTCTATGGGTATTTTTTTTAATCCTCACCTGAGGACATGCTTATTGATTTTAGAGAGAGGGGAAAGGAAGGAGAAAGATAGGGAAAGAAATGTTGATGTGTGAGAGAAATATTCATTGGTTGCCTTCTCTACCTTTTTGATCCGCGTTCATCCATCATATTTGCTGCCTCTTTTCAGTCTCTTAAAAATAGAAGCTTTTTAAACCTCTGTCTTTGGAACTCTGGAAAAATCCATGAACTCAACATTTACCATCACGTAAAAATTAAATAGATATCACAAATCTAACCATGCTGAATTTCAGCATTCCACTTTCAATTTGTCATCCAATAAGCACTTATCCAAATGTTGCTCACAGCCTGCTCTCTCAAGCTGACTTCACCCTTGATCTCCTTCTTCTACTATTTCACTTAGCTTTCAGAATATCGGGGACTCTCCCATCTCTTTCGTCCATAACAGTACCCAGGTTTCCCATTTTATCCATCTTATCGTGGTAGTATCTTTAATACTCATTCTCATCATTTGAACCACTATTACTCAAGTTCAAGAAAGGTTTACCTTGCAGCTTTTTAAAGTGACTTTCATGAATCTATTTCCCTTTTCATTCTGAATAGAACTGAAATTCTATCTTAATGGCAAAATTCTTTCATACTAATATTCCTGAAGAATGCTTCTGATGAAATTAATTTTTGTTGAAAAAAAAGTGTTTCTTCTCTGCAGATATAATAAAGTACAGTCTTTGACCTGATCATTAAGTCCTTCAATGATATTTTGCATTAGGGATACAATCCCTCACCCCCCAAATACTTTGCCAAGTTCTTTTTTGGGGGGTGAGGGATTGTATCACTAATGCACTCAATGTTGTTTTTGCTTCCTTTTATTCTAATTTCATGTCTTTTTGCTCTTTCTACACATGATTGCATTATTTAAAACCCAAAACAAATGTCTCCTTAGTCAAGAAGTTTCCTTTAAAGGTGATTATATATATACAAAAAGTATCCAGCCACGTAATATAAAAAATAGAAACATTTATTTTTTCAAATAAATTTTCAATTTCTTGCTCTTCCTCTTCTCCTTCTAACAGCCCTGTGATTCACATGTTGGAACATTAAAGCTATCCCAGAGGTTCCTAAGCCTCTCCTCATTTTTTTTTTTTAATTCTTGTTTTTTTTCATTCTGTTCTAGTTGAGTGTTTATTTCTTCCTTCTGTTCCAAACCATTGATTTGAATCCTGGTTTCCTTCCCTTCACTGTTATTTGAAAAAATAATGAAGGAGAACTGCCCTAATCTGGCAAAGGAAATAGACTTCCAGGAAGTCCAAGAAACTCAGAAAATCCCAAAGAAGTTGGACCCAAAGAAGCCCTCACCAAGGCACTTCATAATTATATTACCCAAGATTAAAGATAAGGAGAGAATCTGATAAGCGGCAAGAGAAAAGGAGTTACCTACAAAGAAGTTTCCATAAGACTATTGGCTGATTTCTCAAAAGGAAACTTACAGGCAAGAAGAGGCTGGAGAGAAGATTTGGAAATCATGAAAAGCAAGGACCTACAACCTAGATTACTCTATCCAGCAAAGCTATCATTTAGAATGGAAGGGCAGATAAAGTGCTTCCCAGATAAGGTCAAGTTCAAGGAGTTCATCATCACCAAGCCCTTATTATATGAAATGATAAAGGAACTTATCTAAGAAAAAAGAAGCAGATCAAATATACAAACAGTAAAAGGACAACAAACTAGCAACTATCAACAACTAAACCTAAAAATCAAAAATAAAAATGAACTAAGCAAACAACTAGAACAGGAACAGATTCATAGCAATAGAGATCACATGCAGGATTATCAGCGGGGAGGCGGAGTGGGGAGTGCCGTGGGGTAGATCGGACCTGCCGGAACCCGTGGTTGACCATAACCAATGCGTGTATAAATCTCACACTAAGACACGCGGGAGGAAGAAATCCGGAGGCCACGGGTCTCCTCCACCATCACCCATCTTGGGGAGAAAGACCTCCTGGGTTGCCCAGCCGGGGGTTTTATTAGAGGCATTAAGACACATTTACATTGGATTGATTATTCATGGGATTAAGCAGAACAGGTAGGATTACTCACAGCAAGGCATTGAGATGTTGATTCAGATCCGGTGGCAGACACGACCAGGTGAAAGCAATATTCAAGGATCAGCAAGCCAGAATTTTTTAAGATACACCTTTGCCAAATTCCTATTAGAGAATTCCCATCCCACAAACATGATCCACACTTGCTCACACAGGAATCACACGGAGCTGTGCTCAAAACGTGTAAATTCTCAGGACTGCGTGTTTTCACACGTGTGGAAATCACTGCCACAGGGGAGCATGAGGGAAACAGTACAGGGAATAAGAAGCATAAATGGTAGGTACAAAATAGCCAGGGGTAGGTTAAGAATAGTATGGGAAATGGAAAGAACTGCCAAAGAACTTATGTGTGTGACCCATGGACATGAACTAAGGTGGGGGGGGCTGCTGGGGGGTGGTGCTGGTGGGAAGTGGGTACAGGGCAGAGGTGAATAAAGGGGAGAAAAAATAGGATGACTGTAATAGCATTGTCAATAAAATATATTAAAACAATACCAAAAAAGAGAAACCTTTTTTGAAGAAGTTACAAGATACAAGAATATATACACACACATGTATATACACATTCAGGGATATATATGTTTGTATATATGTAACTTTATGTCTGTATGTACATATATAATCAGGAATTTTATATGTAACAGCAGAAATGTTCTTAATATTTTTCTTTGTTTTGTCATAAAATGTTTTGCACACAGTAGTATTTTGATAAATATTTGTTTATCACTGTATTAATAAAGTGGATAAAGTATCAGTCAGACTATGAACTTTTAGATTATAGAGTATTTATAGGAACCTTAATTTAAAAATGATTTATTATAATGAAATTTGAAATTTCCAACAAGTAAACATTTTTACAATTTTATCTCTGAATTATGAGAGCTTTCCAATGGCTAGAGGGCTGGAACTTATTTAACCTTACAGACCGCTCAGCATAAGCCTCCTGCACTTCCAGTGAACAGAAGTAGAAAGACACTAGACTTTCATTACATGAACGCTTTCATACGTGTCCTGGAATCCTCCTGAGAAGTTCAACAGCAAGGTGGCTAATCCGTTGTAAGAGCTCATTGACGCCAGATGCTGCAATTGAGATGAGTTTCCAAAGGTTAATGAATTAACTATAAATAGCATGTTCTCCTTTAGCAAACAGTTTCTCTGTAGTAGAGACTTCAGATCAGTACTTTCCAGCAGAGCTCCTTTGTGAAGTAACTTTCCCTAAGAGTTCACCTCTAGGGAGGCTTTTGAGTCAATAAGCATTTGATGAGAAATGAGTGCAGCGCAATAACTATAAATTACTGATGTTGACAGTGATAAAGATTTCATTTCTAAGCTCTTTATTTGTACCGAAAATACTTAGGGGTTTACCTTATAGAGTTTAAGTCCTTTGATTATACCCTTATCCTTTCTCAGTTTATTCTATGTTGAGCATATGGTGTGAGATACTGTAATTGGGTGCTTCTCACACATTAAAGTACATCAGAATCACTCAGAGGTCTAGTTAAAGCACTGCAGGGAAGGAAGTGAGATGAGGGGTACCATCAGTTTTTGATTCAGTAGGTGGCTGAGTATAAGAACTTGCATTTGGTGGCATTTGATAGTTCGCATTTCTAGCATGTTCTTACATGATATCGATGCTGTCTGGGCACCTTGCTTCGAGAACCATGGTTCTAGTTCCCTGGTCTTCAAACTCAACTGCATATTAAAGCTACCTTAGAGAACTTTAACTTCAAAAATGTGTTAATCCCCACCCTAGGATATGTTTATTGATTTTAGGGAGGGAGGAAGGGTGGGGGGGGGGGTTGAAGAGAGACATCAGTGTGACAGAAAAACATTGATTGATTGCCTCCCTTAAGCACCCAGACCAGGGATTGCAGCCTAGGTGTATTTCCTGAGTGGGAATTGAACCCACAACCTTTTGGTGTAGGAATTGATGATCCAACCAACTGAGCCACACAGCCAGGACAAGAGCTTTAACATTTACCACTCCCCTGCCCCCATTTCCCACCTACCCTTAAGCCCCTGAAATTCTGAATGATATAGGGTATGGACTGGTCATGGGGATTTTTAATGGAGTTGACTCATCGTTGCAGGTCCCCTGCAGTAGCTTCTGAGGGGCTATTTTAGCTAGAGATTTGGAACTTCATCTCCAGAGTTGAGCACAGGGACAGGATATGACTCAGAAAAATCAAGAGAAGGTTATAATGGCTGCTTATTGCTATTCCACATCAATAAAGCCCTTTGTGGAGCAATACATGCTCCCAAAATAAAATCTTATAGCATCTGTTAAAATCAAACATACAGTCATTATCTGGCAGGAATTCATAGAACCAAGTTTCTTTGAATAGGTCAATAGTTCTCTCAGCTAGAGGTCTTGTTAAAATGTAAAGTGCTGGGTCCTATCTCCAGATTTCCAGGGGGTCAGGATCATGAATTTTATTTCTATTTCTAAGAAGTTCCCTGGTGATGCTGAGGCTGCTGGTCAGGTACCATAGTCTGAAACAAATTACTCTGGAAATAAGAAGTTCAGCAAGACCTCCAACATAAAAGTAGTTCCTGGTCTGTCAAACAACTAGAAAGTTATGTTGGGGGTCTCACCCAAAGGTTCCAGGTTAACCAAGAATCATTAGTGAAGGTCACAGGGATGTATGTAGATATGGTAGACACATTATATATGACTTAATTCTGTATTGAGTGTGAGTACATTAAAAGCCTAATGTTATACAGGTCCTGGCAGAAGTAACACCTGCTCGAGTGTGGTTAGTAGGGTAGTAATATGGATGTAATAATTTACAGTTTTAATTTGAACATTTCATCTAAAATATCATAGGGGTGCTTAAGTGTGATATTGTTATGTTACAGAATTACATGCTTATGATTTTGTAATAAAGATTTGTAATAAAAAAGGGGCTTTACTAGTGCTGGACTCTGTCTATTATATACTAAAGTTTTCCTTTTAAATTATTGGAACAAAGAGGGTGCCAAATGCATCATAGATATTAATAATTTGATGAATTTTAATTTTATCCAAATCCCTTCATTAACTCTTCAGACATGTTCTGGATTCCTAGGCAAAGGAAGGAAAGATGCCTAGTGACTCTCGTCTTTATCACTGTCATACCACTAAACCAGAAGTAGATATTTTTGGATATCTAAAATTGACTTTTTTCACTCAATATATGCTGAAATGATCAAAAAGCCCCAAATTTGAGAATCGCTCTTTGGCACATAATTCACCTCTTCATTAATCAATGAAACAGACATTCTGCTAGGCATTAATGATAAAACAGTCAATTAAAATAAAATACATTATGCCTGTCGTCATGGAAGATAATGGAGAAGATAGGTATTAATCAACTAATTCACTAAGTATATCATTACAAACAGTGATGTTGCAATGAGAAAGTTTTATAGATAATTTACATGTTATTGGGAGTATTTGAATACTCACAAAACCACCCTGTGCTACCAAACTGGAGAACACTGAGAACATAACAGACTCACAAAGTCACATTCTTTGGCTGAGTAACCGGCATAGCAGGCCAAGAGGATTTGAATCTGTGTCTCAACAAAATTCCAAATCAGTATGTGTCATTTGTTTTCAGAAAAAATTCCTAGTGATTGTAACTATGGATGTTAAAGCCACATATGCCAAAGGTCTACTGTGCTTGGGCATCTGATTTTTAAAGAGATATTTGCAATAATTTTTTCATGTTTTATTGGTTAAACAGTTGGCTATTGCAGTTGTCCCAAATTTCCCCCTATGCCCCACTCCACCCGTCACACCCCTTACTTCCATAGTCAACCTCTACACCATTGTCCATGTCCATGGGTCCGTCATGTATGTTCTTTGACTAGTCCCCTCACTTTCTTTCAAACAGTCCCCACCTCCCTCTTCCCCTCTTATAGCTGTCAGTCTATTTATTCCATGATTCCATGCCTCTGGTTCTGTTTTGCTCATTAGTTTATTTTTTCATTAGATTCCTCTTATAAGTGAGATCATCTAGTATTTGTCTTTCACTGACTGGCTCATTTCACTTGGCATAATAGTCTCCAGTTCCATCTATGCTGTCGCAAAAAATAGGAATTCCTTCTTTTTTCTGCTGCATAGTGTTCCATTGTGTAAATGTGCCACAGTTTTTAAATCCACTCATCTACTGGTGGGCACTTAGGCTGTTTCCAAATATTAACAACTGTAAATAGCACTGCTATGAACATAAATTCTTTTGAATTGGTGTTTCAGGATTCTTAGGGTACATTCCCAGCACTGGAACTGCTAGGTCAAAAGATATTTCCATATTTAATTTTTTGAGGAAATTCCACACTGTTATCCACAGTGGTTGTGCCAGTCTGCATTCCTACCACAGTGCACGAGAGTTCCCTTTTCTCCACATTCTTGCCAGCACTTGTTGTTTGTTGATCTATTAATGATAGCCATTTTGGCAGATGTGAGGTGATATCACATTGTGGTTTTAATTTTCATCTTTCTGATGGCTAGTGATGTTGAGCGTTTTTTCATGTGTCTAAATCTGTATGTTCTCCTTGGAGAAATGTCTATCCAGGTCTTTTGCCCATTTTTTAATTGGATCGTTGGTCCTCCTGGTGTTGAGTTGCATGAGTTCTTTAAATATTTTTGCAGATTAAACCCTTGTCCAATGTATCATTGGAAAAATATGTGCTTCCATACAGTCAGTTTTCTTTTTCATTTTGATGATGATTTCTATCAAGATATTTACAACCTTGATTAAAATTGTTTTTAATCAGTGCCAAATTGAAGGTCAAAAATCTATGATAAAAATCAATGCATGTCATAGTTATATTTTATCAATAATAATGACTAATTTAGGTTAAATAGTTTTAATCCAATAGGTGCTACTCATATTTGTAGTAGACATATGTTCAAGAATCCCCCCAGGCAAGTAATTCAATATTGAAAACAGTAATGGCATTTTTTAAATTTTCATTGAAATATAATACAGGCTAAGAATGATATAAAACATAAGTATATAAGGCAAATAATTTTTACAAAATGAACATAGCCATTTAAAGAGATTTAGAAGATACCAAAGTCTTTCCAATTAGTGGCACTAATTTATACACAGCAACAGATGAGTGTCCCAGTGGCCTCATATTGTTTCTCATTCTTGATATTTTGTTCCATTTTAGAAGTTCTGGTGAAGTGTAGTAGCAATGAATTATGGTTTTAACTGGTTATTTGCCTTTGGATATTCTCTTTTTGTGAGTTACTAACTGTTGTGTCATTTGTCTTTTACTTCTTGATTGGCAAATGGGTAATGTTTGTAAATACAAGTACTTTGTCACCTATATATATTGCAAATATGTTCTCCCATGCTGTGGGGTCTTTTCACTACAGCACCTTTGCCTTCCAAGCACTCTAGCTTCCACTCTTCTTTCCAAATATTTAGTGGCTGAACCTTTTAAGTGCCCACCTCAAACAGCTTCAAAGTCTGGCAAGCACACTGAGGGCAAAACACTACCTTTTTGAGCCCGGCTGGTGTAGCTCAGTGGATTGAGCGCGGGCTGGGAACCAGAGGGTCCCAGTTCGATTCCCAGTCGGGGCACATGCCTGGGTTGCGGGCCAGGTCCCCAGTGAGGGCCATGTGAGAGGCAACCATACATTGCTCTTTCTCCCTTCCTTCTCCTCTCTCTGAAAATAAATAAATAAAATCTTTTTAAAAAAAAAAAAACACTACCTTTTTGAGCCCTCCAAGTCACCACGTTTGTCACTCCAGCCCATGGGCCCACCGACGTTGTAGCCCCCACCCATGACCTCTAGCAGTAACCTTCTGCTCTGAAAAAAATCTCTAGTTCTCACTACTTGAGAAGATATTAGATGCCATTAGTCTTTTGACATTTCCCCCAGCTTTTCCATTTGTTCTCAATGGAGTTGTTGAAGCTTTCAGATGCCACACTATCCTACCTGAAAGTAGAAGCCTGTGCCACATGCCAAATCTTATACAGCACCTCAAATACTGGTTAAAAATAAGCAGATATGTCAGAGGCTAGGATTACTAACTCAATTTCTGACTTGAAAATGATGAAGAAACCATAGGTTAAACAAGATAGTAATACACGGGAATAAAGAAGGTAATTTAAAAAGGAAACTTGTAGGGATTAAATTATAATTTCAAACTGTTTACTTTTGTTTTAGTTTCTGTTGGTGATTTGCTATGTTTTGGAGGAGGAGTAAAACAGAGCAGCCTCCAGGAAGCCAAAAGACTCGGCTTTAGAGACTTCCTTATTAATAAAACTGTCATTTCACTTTCAGGACTTCCATCTTTTTGATCTCTAAAATGAGAACTTTACACTTAATCATGTGGAGGGTCTTTTTTACCTTAAAAGTTGTTTTTTTCAGTATTTCCACGTGTTTCTCATTTGTGACTTATTTCTGAGCCTAGAGAACTAAATTTAAATATCAGTTGTCACTTTGGGCAAAAGAAGCAAGCAGAGAGGGAGTAATTCACTGCCAGCTTGATATGACTGATAATGTGGCATATTTATTGGGAATATTTTAAAATATAAAGAGTAGTATAGCATGATAATTAAGAGCAACAATTCTGGAGCCAGATTTTCACATTCAAATCTCAGCTTCAACACCCACCGGATGTGTGACCATGGGCCAGTTGCTTAATGCCCTTTATAAACATTTAACATGAACATCTAATGAATTAACATGTAAGATGCTCACAACTGTGGCAGTCAAATAGCAATAAATATAAAGTGTTTATTTTTAAAATAGATAAATGTTTCGTATACACACGCAAGATGCAATTCACATGAAAACATCTTGGTATTACGTTAGATTAACAATTAGTAAATATATTTTTTCTTAGTGGAAAATTTCTTTTTAAAAGAAAATCAAACATAGCCGTGAAAATGCATTGATATTCAAAGGAGCTTTACTAAGTCTGCATACCTGGGGTCAAAGTTCCATTAATCATCAGTAGGCTTTTGTTTTCTTAGTTCAGAATATGTCTTCATTGTAATCACAATGCCAAGACAAAGAAAAAACAAAATAAAATTGCCATTCTCTGAATCTTCTGCTCTTAATAGCGTACAATCCTGAAATTATTTTTCCCCTCGGAGGAGAATAAAAGTTTAGAGAGCTACTTTCATTATTTTTCACATCTGTCTTTCTATCTTTTTCCAAGTCCCAGTCAGACTCCTAAACTAAAATCTAGAGATACATCAAGAAGAAACTAAATCCTTACATCTACCCTCACTTCAAAACCCCCTGCAATGCTTCCCTTATCATTTGGCCTTCTTTTGTCCCTTGAAGAATTGGGCATCACAATCTGAAGAATGACAGAAGAGGAACGGGGAATTTTAGGTAGAACTCAGTTCTAGTGTATGCCATCTGAAGTACTGTATTTGTATTTCGAAAAGCCAGGCATTTTCACATTTTTTTTCAAACTAGCAAATTAGTAACAACTGTGGTTTCCTGTTTCTATTGTTTTGTTTGTTTTCAGTTTCTGGATTTATTTTAAAATTTGCCACAAGCAGTCTTGGGATCAGTAGATCAAACCCTCATCTGTGTGAACCTTACAACCACGGGAGTTGAAATGGCTTGTCAGACCATTGGTTTCCCAGTTTTTCTTTTTTTGAGTCCTATTCCCCAGCGCCCTAGGATTTTCGCTACAGAATATCTTATAATGAATTTCCATGTCCTTAGCCTTTCCCCTCAAATTTTATTTGAGCCATTAGTCTTAAGTCTTTATTCCAGAAATGTATGTGGGTCTCACTTAACTTGCAGGAAAAAAAGCCAAAATATGAATTTTCATATCTATATAAATATATTTTATATATTTAGATTTAAATGAAGCATTGTGTATATATATTTCTTTACATTTATATAAATATAAATATGTAACGATATATGTGTTTTCTATATTTATAAATATATATATATGTGTATATATATATATATATATATGCACACACATATATATATTTAAGTGAAGCAATTTTTCAGATTCAGAGTGCCAGGCTTTTGCCTCAAATTTGATCAGATCATATAGAATTCATATTAACTTTTGTTTTTCTTTTTGATCAAAACTCTCAACTTCCGTGTACTGTTGCTTCGAATAACCAACACCTGTGTTTTTCCTTCAGTCAGTGAGCCTCAAACTACTGGAGCCAAGTTGCCCTTGGCTCCTCATGAGCAGAGGGCTGGAAGTGCCTGGAACGCTACTGCCCCTGGGGTGTGTTGGCTCTTAACCATTACTGACACATGCAAGGTCATGGTAACTCAGCTCTCTTGCTTCTAGATGGAAAACTCTTAATGTAACTTACATTGTAGAAATGCACTGCAGGAAGCTGTTTCTTCTAGAAGACCTTGCCTGAGATCTTAGCCTTAATTGGACTCTATCAACCTGTCTAACTTCTCTTATACCTTTCATTTTCCTCTGGATTATTCCCATAATAAATCGCTGGCAAACACACCTTCATTTCAAGGACTGCTTCTGGCTTACCCTACCTAAGACACAGGACAAGATACTCTTAAAATATTGAGTCATTTACATATATTTACTCAACTAATATTTATTGAAAACTCTCCATGTACCAGGCACTGTGCTAATATGCTGATAAAGTGGTGAAGAAGACATAAAACTGGAGGAGATGGACATTAAATCAATAACTTCACGTGCGATTACTTAGTTGCTAATTTTGATAAGTGCTATAAAAGAGAAGAACATGTAGCTTTCTAAATGCATTCATCAGAGGAAAGTGGTTTACATCTACTCTGAGAGGTTTCAATTAGATCCAGGTAAAATGGATAAAAGTTACGAGAAGATAGATTTTTAGCTGAATATAAAGTTTTAGCAATAAGCCCTGTCTAGAGGTGCAAAAGGGTCATACGAGAGATGAGGACATCTCATCAATGGAGCTGTTTTATAGTTAAGCCTCAACATCAATCACTATCACGTCCATGAGGATCAAGCCTCTGTTGGACTAGGTGAGCTAGACGAAGCCTCAGAGACTATGACCCTTCTCCTTACGGTGGCACCAGGTAGTGTATTAGAGAAAGTAAAAGAACAGCTCAAAAGATACAGTTTGGAGGGAGAAGTTCAGAAAAGTAGCTGGTTGTCATAAAAGATTAAACCGTATCATTTTATAGTTTTTGCCAGATTCAAAAATGACCTCCAGAGACTTGACTTGGGGTGGTGAACAAACAATATAGTGTACAGATGATGTGTTGGAGAGTTGCACCCCTGAAACCTATATAATGTTGTTAGTGTGTCACCCCAATAAATTCAAGGAAAAGGGGAAAAATGACTTTCTACCATCATCACATTCAAAAATACAAACAATATCTGTACTTATTTGTAGAGTTGGTCTCCCTACATTCAAAATATGGATGATATACTAGTTTATAGGAAGGACCCTGGTGGAAAGAAAGCCAACCTGAAGTCTGAAAGGGCATTGCTACTATTTTACAAGGTCACTGCATATAAATCACAGTCTTCTGTTGGACGTCCACGGTACGTAAACAGGTGTGTACTAACACGTCTCAAGTGCTGCAGGGCAAGTGGCCACTCTAGGTCTTCCATATAGCAAGAATATTTAAACTAGAAACAATTTGACATATAACCATATTACATACAATATACATAGAAAAATCTATAAAATAAATACATTATTTCAAATAATAAATATTATGTAAATGTTCCCCTTTGTTAGTTTGTAAGTTTTGAGGGAAAATGACCATGACTACCCCATTTTTTACTATATCTTCAACATCTAGAGTAGTGTTTGGCACAAGGTAAGTGAAAAATAATTACTTGGGAATTAATGCAAGATAAACATTTCTTAATAAAGGCGGCATATGCGCGCATACATATACAGGGTCCGGCAGAAGTAACATCTGCTTGAGTGAGGTGGGTAAGGTAACACTCTGGGTATAATAATCTATAGTTTTAACTTGAACATCTCACCTAAAATGTCATATGGTGTGCTGGAGTGTGATGTTGTTATGTTACAGAACTACATGCTTATGATTTTGTAATAAAGGATTTTGTATCAGGCCCTGTGTATTATGCATAAAAGGGGTATTCTTGCAAGAGGCAGTTCTTTATCGCAGATTAGTGCTATTTATTTACTTTAAGTGTAATTATTTCTAAATTAGTAAGATTCTTTTCATGCAATAAAACTAACATCAGTTCCTACAACTGATCATGATGCTTCACTTTCAGCATAAATCCAGGAAAGAAAAAACAATCTTTTTTCACATTTTCCTATATTTTTAAAAGTACTACATTAAATACCAAGTTTCTGCTTTAGAGAATTTAAAAACAACGCTCGAATAAGGAATTGAA
Source organism: Micronycteris hirsuta (assembly GCA_004026765.1). Classification (NCBI taxonomy): domain Eukaryota; kingdom Metazoa; phylum Chordata; class Mammalia; order Chiroptera; family Phyllostomidae; genus Micronycteris; species Micronycteris hirsuta. Next base: position 44,570 of record PVJI01007203.1, on the reverse strand, counting down.
AATTTCCAGGTTACTCTAAATGTCAAAATGAGATCATTTTTACATTAATGAGATTTAGGTATGCTTTATATCTGTACCTTCCCACCCTATCCTTTGTCAGCACCGCTGGAGCCAACACGATTTTGCTCTGGTATAAATCATCCTCATTAGGTAAACCAGATTATGTTGATGAGCTCAGCCTGAGCTAGATTTACGAAGTGACACAAAGTGAAATCTCAGTTTATTCCAGTCCTATGTATCATTCCCCACGAGTAGTTTTATGATGCAGTAATTGGGCAATAGGCATTCTGATAGCCCCAGGCGAGTCAAAATCATGGTAATAAAAACATTTGAATAGTCTAACCATTTTATTATAAAGTACCCAGAATATCAATGCATTTATTTTACTTTCTTTTAATTTGATAAATACTTCAGTGCCTTTTTTGTAATTCAATATTGTTCAAACCTGGAACACTGACTCACCAAAGGGTGATGTGGAAGGCGTCAAGCTCCATTGGACTAGATAAGTTCTGTACATCACTGATTACCACCCTGATGACTGCTTTATTCAGGCCTGGAAGTCAGATTTGCTTCTTTGTAAAGAAACTACAGGACCGACAGCACACAATGAATCATGCCTAACGACATGCTGACAAGCTGGCAAGAGTCAGCCCGTACGGTGACAAATACAGCTGACAACAAGTGTACACATCTGTTTGGTAGGATTTATGAGAAAGGAATACAAACAAGGAGGAGATGGGTTCTTTGGTTTTATAAGAGAATTTAGAGGCTCTTTTCTTTCCATCCAAATAACAGTAACATAAGGCATACATATTAGCCCTCAAGATATATTTATTACAAGCACAACCAGATTACAAATGGTCTCTGCAGATTAGCATTTTGATTATCAAACTGCTGTTCCAAATATCTGATGAACAGATATTAGAATAGTTCTTAAACATACTGATTAAACACACATTGATGCTGCTATTTTTAACGCTTGCTTATATTCAGTTGTAAATCAGTTTCCATATCTTCTGTAAAGCTTAAAGTGAAAAAAATATAAAATGGATATAACCCCACCAGGCTTTTCCCAAGGAGACAAAGACCCAAGCCCTCATTTTTAGTTCAGTTTTGGGGATTAAATAAATAACTATTCAAAGTAGGTCAAAGGATTCAAATACCCATAAATAGGTATTCACTTAGCATGTGCAATAATCCAGATTCTCCTACAAAACTTAACATTTCACAACCAGCCTTCTGTCTCCCACACTCGCCTTTTTGCATAACGTCAATGTCGTCTTCAACATAGTTAGTCCAGAGCTCCACAATTCCCTCCGTTCTAAAACAAATTCCTATTAAAATGGTGTACCATAAAATAATAACAAATAGTAATAATTATTATAAATCTGTTCAATGAGTACTAGGGACCACCATGACCCTCTCTCTCTTGCAGATTATGTAAAAGACTGCAAATGACTTCAGCACAGATAAGCCTTCACAAATGGTATGTGTTGCATTGTTTAGATAATTTAGGATGGAAAAAATTAGAAACTTTGTTTTTTAGCAATTTGATTTTGGCATCCTTATGGTGCTTGATCTGAACTAAATATTCCTAGAGTTGTTGATTTTTTATCTTTGGTCAGTATTATCTGGGAAGCTCTTTGAGGGCAGAGCTTCTACTTTTCACATAGTAAATGCATAGTAGTGATTTAGCAAGTAAACTAAAATATTAGACTATAGTAGGATAAAACTTAGATATGTGGCCCTACTCTGAATGACCACAACTCTGAACTTGGTTTGTGGTGAAGCTTCTTCATCGTCAGCATCCTCGGAGAATACAACTCTGAGAACAAAGAGAGGGTTTGAATAGACTGAGCAATCAATAACAGAATCACAGCCTTGTCCTCATCCTCATTATTGTTTTAACCTTCAAATTTTGAAAATGGACGGTAAGAATATTATTCAGAAGCTCTGAAAACATATAAATATGTTTTCAACCTTGGGTGATGTTAGCCACCTGAGACCAATCAGATTGCTTGTAGCCAAGGTGGAGACAGAGTTAACAGGTGGGGTGGTTACCAAGGAAAGGACAATATGTGAGAGGATATCCCCCTGTCTTTCCAGGTTTTGAACTGTAATAGTGTAATCATTGCTACTGGGTGAGGCTATAAATTGGTTTACACTCTCCTTTATACTTAAGTTTCCTTAGGATAATTAATCACAATATTTGCTTTCACGGAGTCTCCATCCAGAAGCTGTGAGGAAAAGAAAAAACTCTCTCAACAGAAATAAGCACCTCAACTTCAAATCCACTGCAATGGCTCTCTGCTCTATCGTTACCTTTTAGAATTAGAGGATTTTAAGAAAAACAGAGGTCATTTATCATTTACTTAAGATCTTCCATTTTTCTTGCATCACTATTATTGTTGGCACACAGTTCTACCACCCGATTCATTTTGCTTTTATTGAGTGAATTTCAAAGTAATATTTTATCAAATGCCACGTATTTATATAATTAGCATAATTACAATAAGAGCATAATTAGTGTAAATACACATAATTATTTTATTATAGTATTCAATAATCTGTAAACAAAGCTTTTTATAACTTTACAAGCCAAACATATGCATTGTGCAAACATATTAGATTTTTTCTGATATTCAGCAGTATTTTGCTCTTTTTAATTGATTTAACCAAATACCAAATCTTAACATGTATATTTGAAAAATAATGATATCTTTACTTTAGGCAGTTTTTTGATACTTTCTTTTCAAAAAGACAACAACAGACCTGAAAAATAAACATTTTTTTCTCTATCTTTTAGTTTAGGTTAGTTTTAGTTTAGTTTAATTTAAACATTGATTGTTTCATGAAATGAAAAACAGCTTTATATGCAAATTTCATTAGGACAGAAATTAATAAAACCGTGAACTCTGTGACTTGACAAATAATGGTTATTAATGAAAATGCTGGAAGAACATCACCTTTACTATACCGGTGCGTCTCGTGCACTTGATAAAAATATTCAAGAGATTTTATTTATTTATTTTTTATATTTAAGTTTTATTTTTGTGTTTTTAAATTTATTTTTATTGTATTTTCTCCATTACCATTTATCCCCCTTACGCCCTTTCCCACCTCTGCCCACTGCACCTGCCCCACTGCTCTCAGCGCACTGTTGACCATGTCCATGAGTCCTTCCCCTTTTCTTTTTATTCTTGATCTCTCCACCCCACTGGGCAACCGGCCTGATCTCTCTCTACCTGTGAGTCTGTCTAAAGACAAATACCGTATGATTTCACTCATATGTGGAATCTAATGAACAGATTGGACTAACAAAACACTCAAGTAATTTAAAATACTGTACCAAAATGAAATGGCCAGTAAATAGAGGAACCCACACCTGAAACACTACAACCTCTTTCTGCCGGTCTCAGTAAACAGTTCCAAATATGGCATGGAACTCACATCATTTCTCTACCAACACTCCAGAATGGCTCCTGTATCAAGTCTGCCTCTGAAGTTAAAACTTGAATTTCTTTCTTATTAATACCAAAATTCTCGGTCCATCACCTCATACGTGTATGAAGACAGTGTATAGAGTTATTTTTAGTGATGTTTACATGTTTCTGCTTGGTATTGACAACTGGTAGGTAGAATTAAGGCAAGATAACATTGTAGAGATATTGTTCTTATTTCATTCTCTTCAAAATCCCATGAAATACAATGAAAAATAAAAATATAAAGTAGAAAATATATTTAATTGCAAATCATAATATACAACTCTGAAAATAGAAGGTAAAATAGAATAGTCATGGAAAATAGTTATTTCATCTTTTCTATTGTATTTTTTCCATTACCATTTATCCCCCTTCTGCTTGAATTCAGGTGGGTACTAACAAAATACAGGTTACTTTATCCCTAAAAATTCCACAAGAAACTAATGGCATTACCTACAGAGGAAAGGGCAGAACAGTTGAGTGAAAATAAAGAGATAATTAATATTAAATTAAATTAATATCTGTAACACCATCAATTAACCTCCAGGTTCCCACTGACCTGCTTATGCAGTTGCAGAGCTGTTCATTCCCCACCTAGTTTGGAGGGCTGAAGTGTAATTATCCTTTTGAAATTAAACCAAAAGTTTCTGAACATTGCAACTCCAGGCATAGAGGTGGCTGAGGATCAGGTACTGCACCAAAAACAAGAGGATTAAGGGAAATTGTACACACTAAGTGATGTAACATCTAGCTCTCTTCCTTTATAGAGCTCTGAAACACTGCCTTCCCTGGGCGGGAGACAGGTGAATGCACTAGAAAAAAGAAATCATCTCAGAGAGAAGACCTAAAATTCTGCCATTTGTGCATTTCCTAAATAGACAGCTGGCCATCCAGTGAAACTCCAAACTGTCACGTATGTCAGTCAGCAAGCCATTGTCCCAACTCTGTCCTAACGTACACAGAATGTGGTTTATCAATCTGAAATACCAGTGGAGAGCTGCATGAGACATTGGTAAAAGCTTTTAACATAAAGGTAGAGACCAAAACAAAAACAAGGAAAATCCTACAGCACTGCTGAAAAAAACCAAACCAAAACAGTAAGTCAATGAAAAATAAAACAATTCTGAAAGCATATACTTGTTCTAAAACTTTAAATAATATACTCAAGAAGCTAGAGCAGATATTGTATATTGCATCTGTGAAACATGAACAGAAACCATGCAAAAAGGAACATCAGAGAAAAAACAGAGCTATTGAGAAAAAACTCCACAGCAAGACACAATATCAAAATAATAAAATAAAGAGGAACAGTTGGTCATAAACAAAGAATAAGAAACAGTCATATCGAATTCCTCAATAGCAAAAAACTAAGATAGGAGATAATATGCAATACCTTTTAAATGTTAAGTCAAAATAACAATATTTATAGAGAATTTCTGTCCACATAATCAATTGAGTGTGATGCTAAAATTAAGACACTTTAACATATGCAGAGGCTCAAAGAAAGACATGTTCTCATTCATGTATTTTCAGAGAGCTTCTGGGAAATGTATATCCAGAAATGAAGGCAAAAAGCAAGACAGAAGAAGACATAGGATTCAGGAAGCAGAGGATTTGCCATAGGAGGAAGGAAGAGGAATCATCAGCAAACACCACCTAAAAGTCCCATGATGCCAGCTGTATAGATTATGTACAGATCAACTGGGTCACATTAGTGTAAGCCACTAGTCGATTCCGATAGGGGTGGGTCCAGCGTGGCTATGAAAAATTGTATTAAGAGATGTTTTAACAAATTATTGGTGGATTTAGATTATTTAATCAGGTATTAGATTTTTTGTGCATTAAATAGTAAAGCAATTATTAAGTTCAAAAAATGAAAAGTTGTTAAAGAAAAATAGGAAATGGAAATGTGGTATAGAATTATAGCTCAACAGTAGTCAATCCCTACCAGAGTTCTAAAATTGAAATGAGCTAATAGGGACATAATAAAAAATATCAATGCATAGTCATTACTGGCAGGTAAGAAAAGAAAAAGGTGTGTAAACTAAAAACCCTCAATTTGCACAGGTAACATCTATAACTAAGAAATCTATGGGTAGCAATATACTCACATTGCATAGAAATATGTAGGTAAAATCCAGACGTAATAACTAAAAAATGTGTTACTGGTTGCCACCCGAAAGTGTGGATATATGTGTTTATAAGCTTTTTAATATTATTTGACTTTTAAATTATTTACATAAAATACTTTTATAAAAATTTAAAGGAATAGTTAAAAACTTGTATCACATTAAAAAGAAAGTCAATAAAATCATTGAGAATGTGATAACTTACATCTAAAATGTTTAGCTTACTATTGGTAAATTCAATTCAATTCAATTTTGCTAAATTGTTAGAAAGAGGTCTTGGAAATTAAAAAGAGTATGATAGTCATAGTCAAAAATTAAGTAGAAAAGATGGGATATCAAGGCATTCTCACTGAAAGAAAGAAAAAGTCAAGGGGTAATTATTATTACCTAAACCTCCTGGCGTCATTTTGGCATCCACCACCACACCCAACAATTCACCCTCCGTAGCAAAGATTCTTCTCAAGTTTCTCACATAAGCCCCGTTTAGTTTCCTACCTTCTCACACTTAGCAGATAAGCGTTTCCTTTTCACAGAGCAATCCACAAATGTGCTACCTATTTACAGTTTCACTTAACAGCACTTCCCTTCGTCCACCTTCCTTTCTGTCTCAGAGGAATGGACATTGATTCTCTCCCATCCTCAGCATTGCTTTTGTGCATAGCACAGCAGCCCTTGCTTTCCTATACTTCAGTTCCTCCTCTCAGTTGCCTTTCCCTTTCTTTGCAGACATCGCCATGTGGCTTAATTTGGGTTCCCCCGGGGGGCAGAAACTGGAATGAAGATTCAAGTGCAAGTAGTTTATTTGGGAGGTGATGACAAGAAATACCAGTAGGAGAGTGGAGGAGTTAGGCAGGGGAGGGAATGAAGCCAATAAGGGCCTGCTCTCCAGCCAGTTACCCTTGTAGGTAACTGAAGGTTAGTCCCACCCAGAATCTCTGGGACTCAGAATGCCATGTGCCAGGGAGCTATCAAAACAAGGTGCCAAGAGATGGGCATGCTTATCTGCCAACTCCTTTATTGACGTCTGTTGAGAACTGTTGTTTCTTGAGGCTCTGGCACTTCCAACTTTCCCTCAAAGTGAGACAACCATGCTCTTTCTTGAATTCAGATGAAAGAACACAGAGTTGCAGGTGTCTTAGGAGGCACCGTCAGTGTGTGGAGGTGAATGGCAAAGGGATCTGGGTGAGCTTCTAACAGCATTTGTTCTAGGGACTAAGCTGAAAACCTCAGAGCTATTCCAGGCTTCTTTCTTCTCACCTTCTACAATCAGACAGTCATGAAATCTCATTAATTCTCCTCTAAAACCTCCCTCACCCATATTCTCAATTTCTTCAGTAGTTCATCAGATCTTCCTGGAATTATTGCAATAGTCTTCTCAGTAATTTCTTTGATTTTTTATTCCAATCATTTTTATAACATAACACAACTCACTGTTGATTTCTTACTATAAGTTCCCATTTCTCACAGGACCCATCGGAGCTAGACTATTTTAAAAATAAGGACACTGTCATAATATAGAACTAGATTTGGATCCTGTCTTTGTTCCTTAATAGCTTTATGAAGTTTGGCATATACTTATTCTCTCTGAGTCTCATTTTCCTCATTTGTCCGTTGGAATATTTATAATTATGTTGCAGAATCATTTTGAACATGAGAAAAATGTTTAATTTGTTTTATGTTGGGGGAGCTCATTAAATGGTAACTGACTTCATCATTATGATTAGGATTATTAGCTCATCACATAAGGCCCTTTATAAAGTTGCTCCTAATTCTATGTCTAGATTCTATTCCACTTTCTAACACACCATCTATTTTAATTACCCTAAACTTCTCTCTATAACTTGCCATGTCCTTTCTTCAACTCTAATCTTGTTGTGTTCCTGAAGTCCCCTAGAAAACTTCTACTCAGGCTTAAAGAGGCAGCTCAAATGCCTTGTCCTTTGTGAAATGTTTCCTCATTTTTCTAGGTAGAGTTAGTCATTCCTTATGCTACCACATAACTAGGTTCAAAATGTTATTTTCAGTAACATTTTCTACATGTATCTCCCTAACCAGACTATATGCTTCTCCAAGACAAGAACAAAATGCTGTTTACTTTTATATCCCAAGTACCAGCTATCATGCCTCCACAATAAATGTCTGCTTAACGATGAGATGAATGAGTAGATGGATAAATAGATGATTAATAGGAGAAAGAAAAACAGGTGATATTCTTCTTACTGTGGACTACATAGTTAAGATACTGTGACGAGTTGTTCACTCTAATACAGAGCTGAACTGAATATTGACTTTATAAGGCAGGGTTTTAATGCAAAATGCAGAAGTTTCAATGTCTGCATTTATGGAAGGTTATATGTGAAGTATTTTTAAAAATATGAATATGATTGAGTTGGCTAAGTTTCATATGTGCAATTAGTTTCTACTTTCAAATATGTCAAATTATTCAGTGATTGCCAAGATCACACTTAGTAACATGCCCTATAGTAAAGATTAAGAACTCTTACAACATTTATTCCTCCAGAGCCAATGAGTATGGCAGTGCAAAGATAAATTCCATGTGTGCATCCAGGAAGAGAATGGCATAAGGGCAATGCTAATCACTTCGTGATCCAACCAAGGATATATAAATACGCCCTAGCTAAGATCTCAAATACATGAGAATGTGAAAGTTCTGTCCTTTGCTAATCTGAAAGTAGAGCTAAAAGGAAACTCTCAGAAATCATTCACAGACTTGTAAAAAACAAACAACTGACTAAAAGTGACCAGTGTATTTATATCTGGTAAGAAGATACTACTTTGAATAAACTAAGTACAGAAATTTTAGAAGTTTCTACAGGAGAGCTTGGAGAGATGGTAGCATATTTATGAAACAAAGTATCTACTAGTCTCATGGACTAGTCTTGTTTTGGCACAGCCTGGGTTTGTGAGAGAATCTAGATGTCCGTATTCCTGATGATCGAGAACATGTTAGTGCATTTAGAGGCTGACATCCAATCTGGTTCATCTGAGGAAGGAAAAAAAATGTGTTTCGGGTGTTTTAAAATGAAACAAAATTAAAATATAAACTTTCCCTGTCTTGAGAGTCACTTATATTTAGTAGCAAGAAACAATTTTAAAAACCACTCCTTCATAATATGAAAGTATCATCAACACAGGAGTTGCCATTTAGAGTGATAATGAAGACTCTGTTTTCACACAATGGGAGTTATTTTTGTATTCTTCCCTTAGCTGCTTGCTGTTTCTGGCAGTTCACGTTGTCAGCAAAGTTAATGCTGGATGTGTAACCTTATTCTTGCTTTTAAAATTAAACTCATAAAGAGAAAAATAGCATAGACATAAGGGAAATCAGTCCTTGCTCAGATAATGAGGAACTATGACTTCTCCAATAAAATTTTAAAAAAATCTTATAGGCAATTTGGTCATTTAAAGTGCTCATCATCATCCAATATGACTTTTCTGTGATCTTATATAAACATTTCAAAAACACAGCAAATGTCCATTTAATAACTTGAGTCCTAAAACCACCACACACTAAATCCAAAGTAAAAATACTTTTCATATCTAAGATCAGAACAACGATGGAGGGAAAAAAATTGATTTTTGTGCCCATGTCCTCCTCCCTTTGTCATACTGGTTGATTTAAATAGTGTAATTGTCTCTCTATTGAAAAATAGAGCACAATAACAATAATACGCTCACTCACTGCATCATATACACCTACCCAATAATTACATTTTTAAAAGAGTTACTAGCAAAAGGAATTATGATTTTTAAAATAACAGCATTGAATTTTACCTTACCAAATGCACCATATATTTGACAGTGAATACACTGTTCTTCAAAACAACAATACTGCTATTATTGTAATTTTTTTTAAAGAGGGGGCATTTTCTTTTGAAATTTGTTTTTGAGAAATGTTAAAAGACACTAAGAATTTAGCCTCACTATATTAAAGAACTACTTTCCTTTGGAGCCAAAGTCATGTTACTTGAATTTTTATCCACTTTATTCAGGAAACTTGGCTTGCAATGGCTAATGTCTGTTTCTAAAAACCAAATCCAACTTTAAATCATGATTTTTCCATCAATCTGAGATATCCAAAATATGCACCATGGAATTTTGAAGGCATTAACATAACAGATACTTTCCAAAATGTCTTTAGAAGTGAGAAAATAATTAAAATGGTTCTCCACATTCCAAAATAAATGCCTTAATAAGGTCAATCTTTATTAGACAATCTCAAATCTGGCATATTTGAAAAATAGCTGCATTAAGTAATAGTCACAGACTCGTGTGAATCACTGTCTGTTTCTTCCTACACTCACTCTGAACATTTTAAAATCCAAATTCATTGCTACAGTCTAGAATACCAGACCACTGGCCCTGGCCATGGTGTCCTTCTCTGACCTCTGCTAACTTCCTCTGCTCCAGATACAATGGAGTATTTCCAGGTGCTCCAAAACCACGTCATACACACTGCTTTCTCTGGCCTCTACTTGTTGTTTTCTCAAAATGGAATGCTCTGTCAACAGATGTTCTCAAAGCTTGATCTCTTACTACACTTAGATCATTAATCAACTTGTCACCTGGTTAGAGAGGCCTCCACCTAAGTACCTGTCCTTACCTTTTATCTAAGTACCTGTTATCTACCTTTATTTTCTTCTTATTGCCACATGAGATGACATTGTCTATTTATTTGTTTATTACTTGACTCTTACACAGGAATGTAAGGTCCATGAGGGAAAGGGATTTATATGTTTCATTTATCACTGAATTCACAGTGCCCAAAACAGTAAAGAGCATACAGTAAATACTCAAGAGATATTTGTCAAATACTAAGTGATGAAGATTACATTTAATCATTGCCTACCCACATTGTTCTAGATGGGGAAAAGGAGAGAACACTCTTCAAGGAGCTCACTGTTAAAAGAGATGGACTTATAAACAAATAGTCACTACAAATATCTTTAAGGGTAATAAGAGTAATATGTTATAAAGTAGATGACACAAATTAATGGAAGAGGAATTCTGAGTAATCAATGAAATTTCCACAGATAAGGATAATTCTGAGTTGAATCAAAAATCAACTGGATTTTAATAGTTGAACAAAAATAAAAAAAAATTGTTTCTGGGAGCTGCAAGAAGGTAAATGCACTTTAACAAAGGTGTAGAGTGCTAACCAAATAGCAGGTACTCAGCTAACTACTAGCAAGACACCGTAAGTAATGCTGGTGATCTTATAATACATTAGGTGGATAAACAGATAAACAAGTTTATGAATGTAAGGACTATTTTGATAGCATGGTGAGCTCATAGAGGAAAACCAGATGCTTCCCTGTCAAGTGCCAGGTGGATGGGACAATCCATATTAACCTTAAAGAGAACATAGCTCTTCTTATTTCATTAACTGTCTACTTCCTCGTGTCAGAAAAAATTCTCTCTTCCATGAAATCTTCTTAAAAGGCAAAGGGCTGAGTCTCAAGGGGTGAGAGAACTCAGGTTCTAGATAAGAATATAGATACATAAAATTTCATCTCAAGTCAGTTTTTATTTTATTTATTTATTTTTTTAAAGATTTTATTTATTTATTTTCAGAGAGAGGAGAAGGGAGAGAGAAAGAGCAATGTATGGTTGCCTCTCACATGGCCCTCACCAGGGACCTGGCCCGCAACCCAGGCATGTGCCCCGACTGGGAATCGAACCGGGACCCTCTGGTTCCCAGACCGCGCTCAATCCACTGAGCTACACCAGCCGGGCTCAAGACAGTTTTTAGACTCAGCAGTGCTGCATATGAAAAATCAAAATTCTAAGACAATTTTGTTTTAGCTTTACTGCTGGTAATAACCAGTAAAAACTAATTGTTTTAATGCCCTGGCTAGTATGGCTCAGTGGATTGAGCACCGGACGGCAAAGCAAAGTGTTCAGGTTCAATTCTCAGTCAGGACACATGCCTGGGTTCCAGGCCAGGACCCCAGTAGGGGGTGCTCGAGAGGCAACCACACACTGATGTTTCCCTCTTTTTCTCCTTCCCTTCCCCTTCTATAAAAATAAATAAATAAAGTCTTAAAAAAAAAAACACAAGTGTTTTAGTTGTTCCTTTTATCAGTTATCTTATCTATAAACACTTGATGAAAAACTTTTAAAAATTCTACTTAATTGAAATTACTATTTTATTCTTCTAGTGTCAGTTGTGTGCAGAATCAATTGTGCCCATCCTTATGAGTGCTTTTCAACTCTGGGGAAAAGTGTACTCTCTACAACACTGAATTGTGCATGAATTTGTGCTGCTTACTTATAAGTTTCTTAAAGGCAGACATATTCAACATATTCAGTGCCTCAATATGTTTGTTACATTGTAAATAGTAAAAAATGTGAATAAATGACTATTATGTTATTACAGAGAGGAAAATGCCTTTAAGAAGAAAATGATCCTATAAAGGTTTCATTACAAGAATAATTTTATCTCACATCTGTGAAAAGGAAAATAATTGGGATAGAATGTTAAAAATGTTTATAAATCATTTACTTTTTGTGTAAAAGATAAAATTCATACCTATTATTTGTTTTAGTGAGAATATACTGAGATAAAACAGTTGAACTGATACAAACCAGTTTCCCACTTACAAAGAGTCAGACAAAGTCATAACCTAAGACACAAAGAAACGAGGCTTCACTTGGTGCAGCGAGGACAACTGCCACTGTTGAAAAGCTTCCTACCTATAGAATAGAAGAGGGATGGCGATCATGGGAGAGAGGAGAGGGAACTATTAAAGACTAACACTTGATCTCTAACCGGCACTATGCGGGTTCATATCCTGCTAATTCAGATGGAGCTTTACCATCAGACTTGACCCCATGTTTCATTCATGAACAAGTCTGTGATTCCCACAAACCAGGAATTGCCAGACCATTTCCTAAGAGGAGTTACTAATATCAGGTCCATCACCAACCTCATTCATGCCAAAGAAGAACACTCATTCTGCAGGTATCTACTTCCTGAAACAAAGACTATAAATGAACGTAAACAGCTATTTTTAATTTTTTCCTCTGTTTGTTGTATTTCCTGTTTCTAATTCCTCTTCTTCAAGTTTCTAGGTGACATGAGTGTGTAATTTGGTTCACCCCAATGCATATATCATAGAGGCAAGAATAGAACAGGTCTAGACTTTAGTAGTGATAACATACTAGCAGAGGGTGACTGTACAGTGATTCTTGGCCCACCAAGACACCAGCCTGACAAAATAACTTTCACTAAATATGAGCTATGCCTTTAGAAAGGCTTCAGATGAATAGACTCCTTGAGGGTCATTTGTGGCTTGCCCAAGTTCTCTTCGGGAAATAGTTTATGTCACTTAGGTTTTTTGCCTAGTCCTCCAGTTCTCTTGAGCTGCTCTACTCAATTAGGAGCCAATGGAGATAATGCTGTCTCACATACATAGGTCCTCAACAGGATCACTTAGGAAGGCTTCCTACGAGAATGAGAGAAGTAAAAGCAGGTGATATCCAAAAAACAAGTTTCAATAGTCCTAAAATTGTCTTGATGTTGGGAGCATTATCTGTTTTTCTCCAGACTTTTCCAGGCTCCACTGTCTCTGTGTAACTTGATTACTGACTTTTCTGTCTGGCATTGTGACTACCTACCTTGCTCTGTTTCCTCAACTTCTGACAATGTCCTAATGGCTGATGAATTTCACAGAATTTAATCCTCTAGTTTTCCCCTCTCTGGACTGTTTCTGATTTGCCCCCATGATCTCTAACTCATTACTATACTCAGCATTTTCCTCATTCAATCCCATAAACATCCAAGCCTCATGTAAGCAGGACTTAATGAATATTGTCCCATATCAGACCAAACTGTTGTTAATGTCCACTTAGAAAACACACCTATATAAAATGTGAAACTGAAAAGTAACACCTGTTTAAGGCCTAACTTTCTCTTGATTTTTATGTTCCTATTACCTTATGGTAGCCAATCTCTCCTAAATGAATCTGTCCCACGAAGAGAATGCTTTTGTTGATTGCCTCTCTCATCCAATGCACGAGCCCCACCCACCACATGGGCACTCGACCCAAGGTACCACTCCAAACCCAGCTAGTGGCTTATTAAGGGCTTTGGCTCAAGAGATAAAACCCCAAAACTGATGGTGTTTTACTTTTCAATAGGTAAGAGAAATAAATAGATTTGTAGATGTAACTAACTCATATTAATGATTGAGCATTTGAGAGAAAATTCGCTAAGGCCTTGTGTTGAAGTTCATGGAGCTCAAGTTCAGCTAGGGCCTGCCCTACTTTCAGGGAGGCAATTCCCTGTCATTTAGATTTCCCGGAGGTTCTGCAACCCCTATCCTTCTACATGAATCTTTCCCTAAATCCTCTTTTTACTTACCTGACCTGACTGGGCTTCTGCCTCTTGCAAGCACACTAGCCTTAATAAAACTTTTCTGAAATGAAGATTTATAGTACAGTGAAAATCTCACTATGAATTTAAATGAAAAAGAATGTTAAAATTAACAAAAACCTTGGTTGTACTGTCCATAAACAGCAAGTCAAGTTCAGGATAATAACCTGTTCTGGATTATGTGACAGTAAATCAAAAAAATATTGTTTTCTTAGATATACTAGTGTACAGTGGATCCTAACTGCCACCCTTGAAGTGTCTAGTCTATGTGTGAGTTCCCTACACGTTCTTCTTTACTTTTATAATCAGAAATTCTAGAATTGCTCAGAACATCAATTGATTATCTATCATACCATATAAACAGCTTTATTTTCCTCACAAACCACACTGCACGAGAAAAACCCAGACTCTAGACAATGTTCACTGTCACTGAGTTTCTGCAGGGCCAATCGCTCACTGACTCTAAGTCAGTTACTTTCCAAAGGCGACTCCTTGTTCTTTGGTCTCTGGTGAAATGTCCAGCTTGTTGTACTTACTGGCGGCTATATTCTCCAGTGTGATATCACACCTCACTTCCTTATCTGGTCTAGTTTCCACCTGAACCTCAGCTCTGCCACGTCCATAATTGTAGTGTGATGTGTAAGCTGGGGCAAAGACCCTCAGTCTGGCAGGAATGGCACTGAGGTCCTTTCTCAGACAAAACTGGTTCTCGCTGCCCTCCTCACTAGGGACATGGGCTTGGTAATTCCCCGCTTAGTGAGTAAACTTTGTAAATAAAGTCTATTGACAGAGTAAATAAATTGTGGTACTTAGCAATAAATATATGAATTAATTATCAATAAATATAACAACACAGAGAAGTATCAAAAAAGAGTTTGCCGTACTAAGGAAACCAATACAAATGTTTTCATTTACATAAAATCTAGATCAGGTAAAGCAAATCTGTAGTTATGTATCAAGTTGCCTTCAGTATGGATGGAGAAAACGAGATTGGAATTGACTGAACATGTCATGAGAAAACATTGTGGAACAAAGGAATGTCTATATCTTGTTAGGGGTGTAGGTTAACTATGAATATATGTTTGTCAAAATTCATAAAATAATATATGTAAAACCTGTGCATTTTGTTGAATTTACATTGCATCTCCATGATGCAAAGGAAAATTGTAACAAAAATCCATGTTAATAAATTTTACTGTTTTATTCAGTTTTCAAAAACTATATATCTAGTCTGTTTACCAAAACAGGAAGGTGCACATCATTCCTATGAGTGATAAGAATTATTTTATCAGATGTCTTAAGAGATACATCTTTTATATAATTTTGTGGTAATATATATCTTAGGGTCCATATTCAGCAGAACTCTCTATACTTAACTTTATATTATTGTGTGTTCACTATGAAATTGTCAGTTTTGCAGCGATTGCAAAGGGTTATCCAGTCAATAAGCATATTATATTCTGATTTATATTTCATTTGGAAACTTCTTTAAAGCTTTTTTTATTAAGAGATGGAAGAATTTGATCTTAGAAGTTGTCATACTGAGAGATTTATTGAGACAGATCAGACTACAAAATAATGTTTTAATTTAGAACACTAGGACTTTTAAAAACCGATCACTTCAAAGTTAGATCCTTTTCTTGCTTCAAAGCAATGTTAATAAGGGACATATCAAAGCGGGTGGGGAGCAGGAATAGGCATGTTTTCAAATGGCACCTTTAATTCTGGCATATGGCTTACTTCAGCTGGTGGAAGAATCACCACGTACTAAGCTATAACTCAATCGGCACTTGCACTGAAAGTCTTAATCTAGACTTTTAAAAATAATGAATAGTCATTTTTCTTTTCCTATTTGCATGTAGTAAATCACTAATTATAAGTGGATGACTGGTCATGGTGGGAAGTAGTCACATGATATAATAATACAAAATTTATATCATTGCAAGGCAAAAATAGCTTTTAAAACTGCCTTATTGTTCTATAACAATTGAAAATGAGGCTGTATATTGCTCTCCAGAGTATTCATGTGTGACATTAGTCTTTAGATTATTAGCAGCATATATCATTAGCTCTTAAGATGATGATATTACGGTTGTCCAAATGTCAAAATGAGATCGGCAATATGAACTTATTTTTCTAACAGAGTCCAGTATGACCTTTAGACTTTTATAAATTCAACTAAAATATTGTTTGACTGTGTTTATCAAATCTTTTAGTCAAAGACTGTCTTCTGAGTGTTTTTGCATTTAGATGAAAAATCTTTTAATTTGAGCTGTATCATAGAGAGGAGTCAAATGACGTGAAGACTACAGTTGCTGAGGGAGATTCATGCTCCCCTTTGCCAGTGCTAAATGAAATGATCTCTGTAGACAAAAATACTACAAACATGACCAGTTTCTCTGGTCTTCCTTCTATAAATACTCAGAGAGCTGTCTTTACCCCCATTTTAGTAGTTATCATGCTACATTATAGTTATCAACTTTTGGGGGTTTCCTCAGTTAGACTTTTATGCTTTTACACTTTCTGAGGTCAGTGTCAACCTTTCATTTTAATCGAATATGTCTCAGTTCTCTTCCTTTCCTGGCCTCACCTAAGGATTGCACATGAGATTGTAAAACAGTATAAACACTTTTCATTTAATCCGGCATTTATAAAAATGTGGAGGCACACTGGAGTTCCATTGCCTGGAGCATCTTAGGCTGCCTTGGGGTGTGTGGAAGAAGATGCTTTGGGTGGTCTCCAGATCATCAGAAGCTCCGTACCTTAACTCTCTCATATAGAGAGTATTCATGTGACAACATTTCAGCTAAAAAGCATTTCCACTGATGAAATTTATTTGAAACCACTGCAGTAAATAATGTAGCAGGCATTTTTAAAGTTTTGGGGAATTGTAATTTAATTCTCCCAAGTTATCATTTGTTCCCCCCGATATCAGTTTCCTATGGTTGCTATAATAAATTATTACAAACTTGGTGCATAACACAATGCAAATTCATTTTCTTACAGTTCTAGAGGTCGGAAAGCTTAAGTTATTTCCACAGGACTGATGTCAGGATGACAGCAGGGCTATTTCCCACTGGTAGGGCAGAATCCATTCTGTCCTTCTCCCAACTTCCGGTGGCGGCTGGCACTCCCTGGTTTATGCCACATCACTGCAATATCCGCCTCCTTGGGAACACTGCCTTCTCTGCTGTGTCAAATATCACTCTGCATTCTTACAAGGGCACTTGTGATTACTACATTTAGGGTCCATTGGGATGATCCAGAATAATTTTCCCATTTTAAGACCCTTCACTTAAATCACACCTGCAAATCCCTTTTGCTATATAAAGTAACATTCCCAATTCCAAGAGTTAAAATACAGATATCTTTAGGGCTATTATTCAGCCTATCATATACCCCCAAAGTTAATTAATTTCCTTAAACACAAAGTAGAATACATTTTGGAAGTGGAAAGGGGTTGCTAAATGTAGTGACAGCAATAGTAAGAATAGTAATAGTGATAATTGTACAAACACTGTAACTACTGTTTTAATAGTAGCAAATGGTATTAGTATAATAGCTGGTGCAGCCGCTGCCATTGTTGAGTACCAACAAAATGCCCTGCCCTTTACAGGCTTCCTAAACATGCCTGTCATTTATTCTTCAGCATGGTCCTAGAAGAAAGGCACTGCTTTATTTTATTATTATCCCCAATGCCCAGATAAGGAAACTGAGGCTGAGGTCATTAAATGGGTTTCATGAAATCATACTCATAGACGTTAACAGAGCCTGAATTTAAAATAAAATAATACAAGATTTAGAAATCTAGATAATCTGTGGGGGGTTCTGCCCACAGAGTGCCCATCCACCATGGATGAGAATAAGTCTACCAAGACATAATCTGCTTGGGGAGGGAAGGGCCCGGAGCCTGTTCCTCAGTGGGCTGTTATTGGGATCAATTTGCACAGGAATACAGGTAAAATTCATCAATCATTTTCAGGCAGTAATGATCAAACAATAGATAACACACAAAGAACTATAAGGGTTTATTCTGAGTCAGGGTTAGTTAGCTAAAGGGTTATAAAACTTTGGGAAACAAACTCATTCTATGCTTTGACTCTTATCATTTAAATTGATAGTATTAGCAAAGCAGGTTTCACAGGATTTTATGCATTCTTTCTTAGGCCTGATGGACCCAGGAACCTGCCCTTTCCAGCACAGGGCCATACCCACCTCTGGCATTGTTTCAGGCTTAAGTCAGACAGGGGAAATAAGGCAGCCAAGAGATTAGGAGACTTCTTGCAGACAGAATAAGGACTCAGGCTATGTCAAAGCTGAGGGGCGAGGGTCCATCCTCCCCTTTTTTCTATAGCCCCCTAAGTCCTTCCCTGAGGGCCCCATTGTGACAGTGTCTGTCTTAGGTCATCCTTCCCTTGAGGAATCTTATCCGTCATTGGCTAACCAATCATCTGCCCCAAGCCAAGCAGGGTGAAGTGAAGAGGGGCAGAAGTGGTGCCCCTACCAGGAAGATAAGTTTTGTCTCCTTAGTGGCTTATGGTCCCAAGGTCTCTCACTCAACCTTAGCCATGGTGGGGGTTACAGCTTCTGAAACCAGGCAGCACGGTTCCCAACAACAATCTATTGCATTCTTCTGACACACATGGCAGCAATAATAGCATGTCTTCTAGGGTAATCTGGACTCAATTATTTCTAACTGTGAGAAGGAAAATTTGACATTAGTATATTAAAAAGAAAACTTTTTGAATGATAAACGTCTCCATAAACAAGACAAAAGCAATAGGCCATGAGAAACTATTTTCCTCCAAATTAAGATCTAATAATTTTATATTCAAAGAACTACAAATTAAGAAGCAAGAAAACAAATAATCATTAAAAAGTCATCTTGAAACTGAAACTTTATATCCACTGATTTACAACTCCCTATCTCTCTCTACCCCCATCCCTTGCATTCACCATCTACTTTCTCTTTCTATGATTTTGGCAACTCTAAGTAACTCACAGAAGTGGAATCACCCAGTATTTGTCTTTTTTGTGACTGGCTTATTTTACTTTGCACAATGTCCTCAAGGTCCATCTGTGTTGTAGCACATGTCAGAATTCCCTTCCTTTTTAAGGCTTAGTAATATTCTATTGTATATTTATACCAGTTTTGTTTACATATTCATCTGTCTGTGGACATTTGGGTTGTTTTCATGTTTTACTTATAGTGAATAATCCTGAAATGAACATAAGCATGACAATATTTCTTCAAGATCCTGATCTTCATTCTTTTGGATATATAACCAGGAGTGGGATTGCTGGATTGTAGAGTCAGAATTTTTAAGAGGGTAGATCTCATATTAAATATTCTTAACATAACTTAAAAGAGAGGAAAAAGATAGTGCTCTGAGCTCTACATCTACTGCTCCTCTGAAAATCTCATGGAAATTACAAAAACTATAAAGGTAAATAAAACCAAAATTGTGACCAACAAAGAATCACTGTGTCTGTGACTCTTTGTTGGTCACAATGGACAGTGTGAGAGCTATTTTAATAGATTACTAGGGACTTCCTTGTATATATGTTAGAAGGCAGAAAGAGCTAAAGGGATTCTGAGTTAACACAGATATTAGTAACTGCAGGAACAGTGAACAGGTCTAGGGCTAAGAATATAAAAAGAAAGAAAAGGTAAAATTATCAAGCCCTAGGAGACTAAAGAAGACACACACCTTCAGCCCTCTCCCAGATTGCTATCTAAAGATGAATAAGGTTGAGACAAAGCTCTACTCACCAAGGGGGATGTGGCTCAGTGCTACTGGTACTTCTGTGGAAACAGGAAATGGCTAGAGTGCCAAAGAAAAGTGAAAGTTATAGCCTTTATCTGTCCATTATCCCTGCTGGAGGGAGCATGCACAGAGCTGACAACCAACAGCATGTTCCTTCTCTCTCCTCTGTCTTCCACTCTCCTTCCTTTGCTCCCCATTTACAGAACCTCACCAGAGGCTAGCTGATTATAAGATGCAGAAAATTTAGCTTCAGAATATCATCTCTAACATAAAAATACGAATGATAAAGTATGGGCTTGGAGCTGAGAGAAAACAGGTGAATAATTAGCACATTGACAAGCCTACACAAGGGAATTTGAGAAAAATATGGAACATGGTATGATAAACTGATTTTTAAAATGGCCCCAATTTTTCATTTCTTCTTTTATCCATACCCCTTCAATAAGACCTTATTACTGCTCTCATCAAAATGTGGGGCCTTTTTCTTTACTCCTTTAATTTTGTCCGTTCTTGTGATTTACTTTGGCCAAAATAACATGCCGGAAAGGGCAATGTGCTCATTTCAAGCTGAGGTTTCAGGGAGTCTTGTATGCTTCTGCTTTATCTCCTAAAATACTGCCTCTTCCAGGAGAATAATCCCCAGAAATTCCTACTGAAGGATGAGAGACCACATAGAGGACAGACAAGTCATCCCTACGATAGCCATGGCAGACCAGCCAGACCCCAGATTAATGTAGAACCTCTGTCTTAAACTACAGAGAAGAAACAGGAGCTATGCCTAGGAGTCATCCTACATTCTTCTTTGCTTGGCTCCTTGACCTGTCTGTCCAGCTCCGTGCTCATGCAGTTTAGGGAAGCCTGCCTGTGGATGCCCTGCCCATTGGACAGGGCAGGGCAACTAACCCTCGCTTGGGCATGGCCTGCAACTAACCCTCGCTTTCGTGGAAACAAAGCCACACTACTGCAGAGGAAATTCCCATCTGCCAAGTGTAATTACCAGCCTAGTCTTTCCATCAAATGTATTAAAAAAGAACTTCAGTTGGTCAAATATTAAAGGAATCCCATAGGATGAACAAAGAAAAAAATTTAACCATTATATAATACAGTGAATAGAATAATACTTTAGAACATATTCTAATAAGAGGATTTTATCTTTATAAATTATACAGATGTTGTTATAAAAACAAGAGAGATAATAACTGATATTTAAAATATAGGTTTTAAATAATAGATTATTGGAAGTGTGGCAAAACAAATTGCTGGTCTAGAGATTAACCTACAATCAGAAAGAAAAGTTGAAAAATCTATTACAAGGAAATATAATGAAAATACAAGAAAATGTAAAGAAACTTGCCCTTTAGAAGTTCATGTTCTACCTAACAGGAGTTCAGAAGCTGTTCAGTATAGTCACAATGGGAAGAAAGAAACAAACAAAAACATTTTTTTAATTTTATTTATTTATTTTTAGAGAAAGAGGAAGTGAGGGAGAAAGAGAGGGAGAGAAACAGCAATTTGTGGTTGCCTCTCACATGGCCCCCACTGGGGACCTGGCCTGCAACCCAGGCATGTGCCCTGACCAGGAATCGAACTGTCAACCCTTTGATTCACAGCCTGTGCTCAATCTACTGAGCTACACCAGCCAGGGCAGAAACAAACAAAATTTGATAATACAATCTTTTCTGAGTTTTAAATTTTAAAGGGAAAGTTTTAAAGTTTTTTTTCATTGTGGACACTATTACAGATGTTCCCCTTGCCCCAGCTTTTCCCACTTCTACCAAGTCCTCACCTTCCCTTACCTCTGGCCATCACCACACTGTTGTCTGCGTGTATGGGTTATGCATACATGTTCATTGGCAAATGGGAAGACCTAATGAAGACCAAAAAAGATAAATAAAGAAGACTCACACTAAGCTGCTACCTTGTGAAATTCTAAAAATGTAAGTATAAAGAGAATATTCTTAAAGTTTCTAAAGAGAAGCACATATATATATGCACACACACGTGCATACACACTGCCAAAATATTCATCCTAATAAATTATCTATGCTGAGTACTAGAAGAGGGAGCTTTAAATTCTGATCAAAGTGATTTTGAACGAGTCTTATATACATATTAACTTGCATTAAGAAAAAATAAAAATCTTTTCTGACAATTAAGTCATGTAATATTATTACCCAGGCACAATTTTCTGGAAAACAAAATCACTTAATGATCTATTTCAACAAAAATGTTTAAAAAATATAAAGATATAATGAGATATAAGAAATAACTGCCTTCATACCTACCAGGATGACTATAATCAAAAGATGAATAATAACGAGTGTTGGTCAAGTTGTAAAGAAATTGGAACCCTCATACATTACAGGTGGAAATGTGTAATGGGGCAGCTGCTTTGGAAAAAAGTTTACAACTCCTCAAAAAATAAAACAAAAAGTTCCCATACGACTTAGTATATTCTCAAGGTCACACAACCTTGAGAATATATAAAAAACACTAATTGTACACTTTTAAAGTATGGCATTGTGGCATGGGAACTACATATCATTAAAAATTGAAAAAGAAATCATGGGAACTGAATATTATCCAGAAAAAGGGAAAGTCTTGAAAGTTATGAAAGGGTGCTTTATAAGCATTTTCATCTTGAAAGATTTATATTTAAGTTGAAAACTTTGTCCCCACATCCATTAATTATAAAATATTCAAACTTATAGAAAAGTTTTTAAAAATAGTTTAAAAACAAACACAATATATCCTTCACTGGGTTCAACAATTAATATATTTTGGATGAACCATTTGAAAGTTAGTTGCAGATAGAAAACTCCATTGCCTAATGGATCTTCAAGCATCTCCTTATTAGTATATTCTGCTATTTAGCCACAACACCATTTTCACACCTAAAACACAGCAGTAATTTTGTAATATCTCATATCAAGTTTATATTCAAGTTTTTCAAAATTGTCCCCCAAATATCTTTTATAAATGTTTTGTTTATATTTATTTTTTCCTATACACAACAGAAATATATTTCTTACAGTTCTGGAGGCTGGAAGTCAGTAAAAAGCATGCCAGGATGGTTGAATTCCAGTGAGAACCCTCTTCTGGATTGCAGATTACTGACTTCTTGTATCCTCATATTGCAGAGGTCAGAGAGAGCTAAGTGTTTTGGTTCTGAAATTAAGAATCCAAATCACACAATGAATGCACTCAGCAGTGATGTCCAGTTAGTTTCTTTTAAGCTAGAATAGCCTCCTCCCATGATTAATGATACTGACTTTTTAGGAATCTGAGCTAGTTTTCTCAGAGAATGTTCTGCACTTTGAATATACTTTATTGCTTCCTTTTAATATGTTTCCCTATGCCTGTATATTCTATAAACCAAAAGTTAGATCTAAAGATGTAATTGGTTTCATATTAAACATTTCTGGCAAGAATACTGTCTGGTTACATGGTGTATTTCCTACGTGCCACATAGGGTTGTTTCATGTGCTTAAGCTGTTGAATGCCAGATCTCTCCATGGTAAAGGTTTGGTAAAGGCTAACATCTAAAATCAGCGAGCTGTCTGTGGGTTGAACTTTGGCAGAGTATACAGGTATCGCTCCTCCATATTCTTTCAGACAATGGTTTGACCAGTTATTAATGAGCCTTACTATAATCAATTTTTTAGCAGAGTATACAGGTATCGCTCCTCCATATTCTTTCAGACAATGGTTTGACCAGTTATTAATGAGCCTTACTATAATCAATTTTTTATTGGTAATTGAAACATGGCATATTCTCTTAAGTTGGTATTTCCTTCTGCATGTATCAACTGCAACACTTTTAAAAATTTAAGTTTTCTTTCTCACTCAAGGTCCACCTACATTTTCATTCCTCTCTCTCTCTCTCTTCTAAAAACCATTATAATGATGGATTTTTAAATATGTACTATGTTATCATCATATTTTTGATGCTTAAATTGTCATGAATTGGCCAGCGGAGCTGCCTCGTGTTAGTTTCTGTGTCCTTTCAGCATGGTGGCATTGGCTTTGGAACACTTCCTTGTGCTCAGGCCCAAGTATTTTGTGCTCAATTTGTATTATCTGCTCTCCAGATATTAATGGCCACACTTGAAAATATCAGAAAAACAAACAAAAATGTCTACAGCTCTTAAAATACATGTAGCATACTTGTTTTATGGCACTAAAAGCTTTTCTGCACAAAATTATTATAATTTCTTGAGTGTTGACTCTTTTATTTTCCTCGCTGTATTGTTAACTACATCTTCATTCTGCTAAAAAAATTCAAATCCTTCCTTCATCACTAGCCCTGGGACCATACCCTTAGGTGGCCCCTTAATCACAGGAGCAGTTAGTCTGAATTTTGATGGAACACAAATACATCAGTAGTGTGTCTCAAATATCGTATGCACATCATAGTACAGAAGCCATTTCTCATGTAATCCAGCACTAATACACACACACACACACACACTCAAGTGTACGTATCAACTAGTAACAGTGTCATAGAAAGACATTTGTGTTTTCCGCAAGTGAATGATTTTATTTATTTTTTAAATATATTCTATATTTGATTATACTATTGCAGTTGTCCCATTTTTTTCTCCCCTTTATTCCCTTCCACCCTGCACGTCCCTCCTGCTGAATGATTTTAATATTTTTATTATTTTATACCCTGTTTTATTTATTCTGTAAAAATTAATTTTACAATCAACTAATGATCACTGGCTCAGAGTTTAAAATAAAACACCCAATTTGAGTATATAGGAGAACTAACTTTCTCCAGCAGGAGACTGTAATTAAGCCGAAAATGAAACTGAAGAGCAGCATTATGGAGTCCGAATCAGAAGACACAGGACTGGGAAAGTATTGGCATGGACTGGAATTTAGAACATTGTGTCAACATATTTATGTATTGTATTATATACATTATATATTACATGTCATACATTATATATTATGTATACATTCTTTTTTCTTTTCTCAATGAGCTGAAATGCCTTAGTTTATCTATGTTAGAGTACTCAAAGTATTCTTGAATAAATGTTTATGATTTTTATGTAGTCAAAGAATGCTATGCTTTTTTGATAATTGTATCACCTCTGAAAATTATAAACATTTCCCTCTGGAAAGATGAAGGTCATGATTCTTTTTACGACCACCTCCAATATCGCCTTTAATCCCCTTTCACGTGCAAAAGATAGAAATTGCCTTCTAATGAGTCTCCCCAACTCTGTCCATTGCCTATAATTCCAGGTTTTCACTCACACTGCCACCAACCAAAGTTAGGTAAATTTATATTCTTTTAAAGCTCCATAAAATTGTTACCAACTTAATAAAGAAATGTATTAGTTTCTTACTGTGGTTGTAGCAAATAACCACAAATGTAGTTGCCCAAAACACAGATTTATTACTATTTATTATGTTTTGGGAGAGAATCCATTCCTTTGCCTTTTCCAGCTTTTAGAGGCTACTTGCATTTCTGGGCTTGTGGCCCTTTCCTCCACCCTGAAAACTAACAACATATCATCTTCTAATCTCTGTTTCTGTCCCTCTCTCTCCCCTCTCCTTCACTCCTTGCCCACCTCCCTCCCTCTCTCCCTCACTCTGACTGTGTATGTGTCTGTCTGTGTTGGTGTTGTGTGTGTGTGTGTGTGTGAGGCGTGTGTGTGTTTGTGTCTACATATATCTGATACTTCCCCTCCAGCCTCTCTGTTATAAGGGACCTTATGTTTATATCAGGCCCATCTAGATAATCCAGGATATTTCCATTTTAAGACCATTAATTTAATCACATCTAAAAAGTCCCTGTGCCATGGAAGGTAACATATTCACAGACTCACAGGTTTTGGGGATTAGGATTTTTACATCTTTGGGGGAACATGATCTGTTTACGACAGGAATTTTAGCAAGCCAGACAAAACATTTCACTACCTATTCCCTCTGTTTTTGAACTAATCTCTTGCCTCTTCCCAGCTGCACTCAAGTCATGGCAGGACTAGTCAGCACACTGAACTACTGACTTTGTCAAATAACATTATTTTTCAAGTCTTTGTATCCTTTAATATTTCCTTTGTCTCTAGAATCCTCCCCCAACTTCTCCATCTGCCAAACTCCAGCTCAGTTTTCCAAGACTTAGCATAAGTGTTATCTTTTTGGAAAATAAGTCGCTCCTACTTGGGATTCTCAATCATAAATAAGTTGCTCCTTTCCATACTGCTTTGTTTTAAGTCTTTTAGAAAGTTGATAGCATTGGATTGTAATGTCTGTCCTCTCAGTTCTTTCCAAAGAGAATGTAAGATTCTCAAGAGATTGAGTAGCTCATCTTCTTGTTCCTGGGTACTTCCGTCTAGCAAGAAATACACAGTAAGGGATTTTTTTTAGGTTTAATAAATGCCAAGTAAATATAGAAATTATCTGTGGTACTTCCAAGTGTCTGTGAGGAAAAGGACCTGCCCAAATTCAGAACAAATGAGACCATGTGTTCCTAATCTTCACGATAACTAAGCTCTAGAGTCTTCATTGCCAGAAGGTCCCCGGGTTGCATAATGTTAAAGTCTGCCAACGGGGAGCACCACTTAGAGGTCTCAAAACCAAGGAATGCAAGACCAAATTTAGGAAGGAAATCATATAAAATGGGAAAAGCAAGTTACGTGAGGAAAGGCAGCATGACGTACAAAGAACGAGAAAAACGGAGAATGGCGGTGGAAAACAGAACAGGTGGACAGCTTCAAAGTTTTAAGTCATTTGACCAATTTTCTTAAATACAAATAAAAAGTAACAGGGAATAACCGCACTTTGCCACACCATATCTGCTGAGAACCAAAGATAGAACATTCTAAAGACAGCTAGAGAAAAACAACACATTATACAGGGGGCATTATCGATGAGAATTTTGGCTAACTTGTCATCAGAAATCATGGAAGTCAGGAAGCAAAGACAGCAATTTTAAATTGTTGAAGGACAGACATATCCACCAGCAAACTTTTTAAAATAAACAGTGAAGGCAAAATGAAGATATTCACATGAATAAAACTTAAGAGATTTATTTTTTAATGAACATACCCACACAAAAAGAAATGCTAAAGGAAATTATTTAGACTGAAGGGAAATGATACTAAACAGACACTAGACTAGTAGACTATTCTGAAAGACTGAAGAGTCCTGGGGATAGGGTGTGTGTGTGTGTGTATCCATATATATCCACATATATGGACAGGTGTGTGTGTATGTATGTGTATATATATATACATACTGCCTTGTCATATATCCTTGAATCTCATCAATGGCCTGAAATCTCTTCCCTTTCAAAGGTGATTTTAGTTTGGGGAAAAGCCAGAAGTTGCAGGGTGCCAAATCTGGGCTGTAGCGGGGCTGAGTCACCTGCACAATTTGATGTTTCCCCAAAAAACTCTGCACAAGTCACATTGATGAAACTGCCAATCACCAGCTGCCCATAGCTGCGGCTGTTTTCATCTCATTGCATCTCTCAAGTGACAAAGAATATTGAAGTAGTACTCCTTATTAATGGTTTGGCCTAGAGGGGCATACTTGTGATGGACAACACCTTCCTAATCAAAAAACACAGTTAACATGGTCTTGATCTTGCTGCGACTTTGCCATGCCTTCTTTGGGCTTGGAGAACCAGGTGACTTCCGGTAAGACAACTGGGCCTTCATTTCTGGATTATAGCCTTTGAACAATAATTTCTCTCCAATTGTGACCTTCTTGAGGAAATCTGATTCATTGGTAGCAGTTTGTATCAAGTTATTAGCAACTACAGCACGATGTCCCTTCTGTTCTGGTACAGAGCTGTAGAACGAATTTTGCCTTGCCATCTTTCATGCCAAGATCCTGAGTCAAAATCTTGGACACAGTAGTTTTTGGAATCCCCAGATCAGCTTCTAGCTCTTGCACTGTCAGTTACCAATTTTTGCTGATGCTCACTCAATTACATCGACCTCCTGAAGTGACTAGTGCAATGAAGTTGTCATTGTTCGTGCACGCACATTCCAGTCACTCTCCTCGGCTGCCAGGTTACATTGACGTTGTGCAAACTGTTCTCATTATATTAACAATGGTTAGACTTTTTCTGAACAGACCTCATATATAAAGTATACTTATTATAAATATTAAATAAGTATACATATTAATATGTCTTACATATAAAGACTTATATGTAATATTATATATGACCTGCCTTTTCTTGATTTTTTAAAACATGTTGCTGAAAGTAGAAAGTAATATTGTATGGCGCTGATAAAATATGTATATGTAAAATGTATATTAATAGTGGCACAAAAGATAAGAGGGATGTAAATGGAATAAAAAACAGAAAAGAGGGGAAATGACAAATGCATGCTTTCCTGTGTATAGCAGCAGGATAAATCTATTGTGAAGAATGGGAGAATCACACTTAGGATAGAACTATCAATAGTTTTGTATATTCTTGACGCTGAGGCCATCCTATGCCTTTCTGGCCGTGACCTAGTAGCCAGAGCCATGTTGTCCCAGTAGCATGGGTGAATAGTCAAAGAAGCCTGTGTTTGAGACCCAGCTCTATTTATGGCGTGTCTGTGAATAATCATTTAATGGCTTCCGTTTTTGCAAAATGGGAAGAAACATGCCTAACATTCAAATTTTCCCTAAGGATTAGGAATGACATCCATAAGGGCCCAGCACGGTGCCTAGAATATGGTAGTGTGATTTGGATTATACATAATAACACTAAAAGGATAGATGACATTGAATAAGGATGACCAGTGTACCTTTTACTGAAGTCATATCTAAAATAAATAAGACTGATTTAAAGTCAAGTTTAATCATCAACTCACATTTCTGCTCCTTTGATGACTGAGCATCAGTCCAATCAGATGACTTAGGACAGCTCCGGTTATGGAATAGCCTGTGTCAGAGTCAGCAGGAGCCAGACCTGGCCACAGATGGTTCTTGCTGAATAACAGCCCAAAAGGGCAATAGCAGGCGAGGGCTGCCAAGTCTCATCTTTGGACACTCTAACAGGGAAAGGGGAAAAGAAAGCTTGGTGACAGAAGGACCCAGGTGCCATTTTGTGTGCGTGTGAAGTGAGGGTTCCTAAAAAGCCACCTGAGTCCTCAGGCTTCCTTGCACTCACCCTGTGGCTTGAGTAGCCATGTTTCCAGGGCAAAGCTGATGAGAGAGGAAGACTGATGGAGACTATGTGCCTTGGAATGATCGATAACAAAATTCAGTGCCAAATAAGGGGTGGGCAGCTGTTTGAGAATTGTTTTGTTCTCTAAAAGTAAAACTTGGGTTTACTAAAACTTAAATTTTTATTTATCTACATGTCACTCAGCTTGTTGTAAAACAAAGATGGGTTGTCAACCTAAGATCCTGATTGCTCAAAGGTGTGACTTCTAAATGTTTTATTGACTTTTGTAAAATTGTACCTAATAAATAGATGTAACATTGCACATAAAATAAGCAGAAACCCTACCATGTGAGTTCAAACAAGGGAATATGTATGTATTTTTCCTAACCTTCCAGTTCTGTGAAATCCACTGACAGTGACGATTAGAATGACAAATCTCACTTTAAGGAAATATTCATTATGTCAATTTCCTCTCCCCAAATCAGTATCATCCATGTTGCCAAACGTGGTGTATAAGTCCCACATGGCTAACATCCCTCTGTTTAGCTGCTTTTCCTTTTCCCACTTACTTCCATAGAACTTTCAGGCAGACCACATCCTTTTATACGAGTAAAAGTCAGAAATTTTGAAACCAAGGCAGTGGTTATTATTTTGCAGCTGTCTATGCTTCTGGTCTCCAAATACTTACTTTTAAGATGCATCAAGTTATTGAGGAAAGCATTATTTGTCACCTCCTTATAGGTAACTTTAATTATAATATATGCATACTTGAAGGCTTTATATGAATTGCTGAAAAATGCGTTCAGTTTTCCCTTCATAAAACATTCATTGTGCAACTCAGAGAATATGCTACAATGTCAAAATTGTATGCAAACATCATCATATTGCATATTTTAGTGAATTTTATGTTTTTCTTTTGGAAACTGAAATCTTACTTAAATATTGTGGCTTGTAAAATATATCTACATGTTCTCACTAGAACAGGGTCAGAAATGACTTTTCAGCTAAAACATTCTGAGCCAAAGTATCCTACCAACCAAGCTATTTTCTCAAATTTCATTAAGCATCTGAAGAACTCACTGACTCTTCAGATGGAGAAAAATATTTAAGCATAGACATTTTTGCAAATATAGTTTATATAAGCTGCTTGTAGATTTCAAATATTTATTATTTTCTACAATATTTTTGAAGGCACATATGTACAAAAATAGATTTAAAAGTGCTAAAATAATTTAATTTTAACCATTAAAAAGAGGGAACCATTCCCTCAAGTCAGGTGGATCCCAGTACCTAACATTCCTGCCTTCCATTAAACAGTTCTGAGTTCATTTTCCTTCCATGTACTCATTCAGTACACAACAGAATTTGCCTAATCCAATAAGTAAAAGTGACATCAACTTTGCAGATATTCATCTTGAGGATTAGAGAAAACTTCACTATTCTTTAATCTTTCAAGTAGTAAATACAAGAAACGTCTAAAAATTTTAAAGTAAACTTGACTGCAAATGTACTATTCTGGTTGAGAAAAAGCAGCAAGACATGGATGTTTGTTACCCGAGATGAGAAATAAAACATTCCCTCTCTTCAGTTCCCTGGTAATATTTTATTTGGGGGTTGTTTCATCAGTCCATTTCTTACATTTTTTCCAAGTTTCACATTTCTTCTTTTCTGTGCTCAGTCTTAACATTCCACTTCCATTGAAGTCTAAGGAGACAGTACAGGGGTTATAACAATTCTCCCCCAATGCAATGTTCAATGTTTCCTCTCCACTCACATCTCAGACCAAGATTCTGTTGGTGTATTCTGAGGATCTTGAAGATCCTTTCCCATACAATCAACTGCAGAGCTCCATTCCAACTTCACAGAGCTTTTATAGTTTTTTCCTCGATCATAGTTTGCACTCAACATTATTTTATATTACTTTTAGGTGTACAGATTGTGGTTAAACAAGCATCACTTTTCAAAGTGCTTCCTATAGTGTTTTATTTTGTTACATGAATGATATAAATTTTAAAAATTTTGAGGTATGTTGCTCAAGGCTATGTCTACACATATAAATTAAGATGGAGAACTGAGTAATTATCAAAATATTTTTCATGAATTATTCAGATGAGTCAATAATTATTCTGAGTATTTTTCTTTTGAACATATAAACAATACTTTCTACTCTACTTTCTACAGATTTCTGAGGTCTGAGGCTGTAGCTACTTGATGAAAAGAATCATGATACTTTGCCACTCAGTTAAGTATATCAGGTTGGGATTTTAGTATCCTGGTATGAAAATGGACTAGTCAGTCAACTTGGATGTGTGTTAATCTTCTTGTTCACCATTAAATAAACATAAAGCTCTCAGCCTAAGGTGCATGAGTTACCTGAAAATCATTGCTTCAGAGATGCAAACCCTTAGTTTAATTTTTCCTTTGTTGCAAAAGATCTTCACAAACTGTTCAACTTAATTTAAGTATATTCTTACCTAATCACGAGATAGCTCACAGAAATGAGAGAAAATATTCTAGACCTAGAATGTAATTTGAAATTACAGAGCATAATAATGTGTGAGGGAAAATGCTGGGGAATTATTTATTATCCTGGTCAACTTGCCAAAACACTAATATACTCTACTTTATATTTAAAATTTTAAAATGTTATCTAATTAGTCAACCAAAACAAACAAACAAACACAGTTCATCATGTAAACTGTACTCTTTACAATTTTCACATGAGGAAACCAATTTAAATTAACATGGACACATTTCTTTAGCAAATGAATGTTGAAATTAAAATTTAAAAGCTTTTTCTTTTCTTTTTTAATTTAAATATTTTACATTCTGCTAGACAAAGGAAGCCACCATCAAGTATAATGATCTTTATGGACAAAGCCCAAGGGGAATAGGATCAAGGGTGGGAAGTGGGGATGGTTGGGATGGTAGGGAGAGTTGGAGGGGCGGGGATGGAGACAACTGTACTTGAACAACAAGAAAAAAAAATGTGGAAAAAAATGTAATGATCATCTTTACCTGGAAGAATTATAACAAACCTCAAAGAGAAATAAAATCAAAGAGAATTTAACAGCTAAGGATGAAGCAACTCAGGCTCTTTCAAACTGACTAATTTCTAGAGCCAGGAAACTATATTCATATTAGTGAGACAAAACTTTTCCAATGTTATTATTTTTAAAAATCCTAATATTTGAAAAGAATCATGGAGAATTACAAGATGACAGAAAAAACATGAACAACTATCCAATTTTTAGAAAAGGAGAAAATGTGGGCTTTAAGAGCAATGGATTTCAATTTATTCCCTTGCCCACATAAACACAGATATTTAAAGATACTCTTTTTTTGTTACTATTGTTATTACCATTATAATAGAAAGAATAATCTATATCAAGGACAAATTTCTTATAAAAATATTTAAGCAAATACTAACAATAATGACTTGATTTATAATTAGAACAACTAATATACAAAGAGAATTATTTAAAGATATGTCAGCTTAAAGACACTTTCCTAGACACAGACACTATACTCTCAATAGCACGTGACAAATAGTGACATGAATGATAGTTTTCAAATTAATGACAACCTAGTACAAACAAGATTTTAAAAGATCATGACATAGAAATATATGATAAAACTAAGCACTAAATCTAAAAGGGAGGTGTGCAAATCACCATATTGATTTTAACAATGCACTGTATAAGAATTTCATGAAGACTGAATTTAACTATGATTAATTAAAGAACACTAAAGTCTCTTAGTAGATCCAAGTATGTATTAATCAACAGTGATGCTGTGACTCTATTTTAATAGCCAAATCTTTGTCAATAATCACTAATATATTTATATTCTCTGAAGGAATAGCAGTAATCATTCCAATCTACTTTTTTATTTTTTAAGGATTATTTATTTATTTATTTATTTATTTATTTTTAGAGAGATGGGGAGGGAGGGAGAAAGAGAGGGAGAGAAACATCAATATGTGGTTGCCTCTCACTTGGCCCCCACTGGGGACCTGGCCTGCAACCCAGGCATGTGCCCTGACTGGGAATCAAATCAGTGACCCTTTAGTTTGCAGCCCGCACTCAATCCACTGAGCTACACCAGCCAGGGCCCAATCTACTTTTTACACAATAAAATTAGTTCTGCGTAGTAGTATAGTTGGAAAGAGAAGATAGGAAGGGACCAATTGGTGGAGAAAGTAGAAAGAGCATTTTCCCAATGAAGCAATTTATCAAGAATATC
Organism: Micronycteris hirsuta; assembly: GCA_004026765.1. Classification (NCBI taxonomy): domain Eukaryota; kingdom Metazoa; phylum Chordata; class Mammalia; order Chiroptera; family Phyllostomidae; genus Micronycteris; species Micronycteris hirsuta. The sequence continues at coordinate 11,421 of PVJI01007203.1, read as the reverse complement.
AAGATTATGTGATGATATTGGTAGTATTATGTGGTAAAATTGTCAAGAAATCAGTGTGAAACCATATCATGCAACTGGATGAGTTGACTCAAAAGTCTGTATTTTTCTATGTACTTTTGCTTTTACCATAACAAGCACAAGCCAAACCACCAAAACCTGGTCTTTCTCTGTCCCACACCTTACTTCCCTCAGGTTTTAATTTGGCCTTGTTTCCAATTATTGGTGCAAAATTTTAAGAATGATATTGACAACCAAGAACTCATTGTAAGTAAGGTGAATGAGTGATAGAGAGTCTAAAACCTATGTTAATTGGAGAATGGCTGGTATTCCTGTTGACATTTAATCTCTAAAACAAAAGCATAGAAAAGAGTGATGTGTTCAGTGTTTCAGAACATTTAAAAAACTGTTCAATAGAATTGGGATGAGAATCAATGTGTGAAACTTCTATAAGGCAGGACCAATGCGCAGACATTGAAACCAAAGTGGATTTTGTGTCTTTGTAAGATGGGATTTCTACAAAGAAAGGAAGAAATGTATAGAAAAAAGACAAAGACTGAAACATATTAAAAAGCAGTGAAGTGGGAGCCACCCTTTTGCCCCAGACTTCACTGGGACCAGCAGCTGCCTGAGGCCAGGGTCTCAGCTGACTACGATGGGCTCTGTGTCCAGCACTTTGCAGGTGATAGTGGCAAGGCACTGAAGGAGATACGAGGGGGCATAAGAGCTCAAGCTATGGCACAGTGATGGCACTAGATGGAGACGGAAGATCAAAAGGAGACAGGAGCATAACTACAGAAGTCCAGACCACCAGGCCAAGAAATACAAACTGCCCTCCAGCCCAGAAATGCCACTTCTATCAGAGCATTAGCCACACGGTGGCCTCGTGTCCACCGAAGGTCCAGCAGGCTCCCAGCACACAGGGAAAGCCGGCCTATTCTAGGGAAGAAGAAGAAGAGAATCACAACCCTGCCCTGCTCCTAGAGGCTTAGAATTGAGACACAGTGAGTGGGGGCTCCCCTTTTGCTGCCAGAAAGTCACAAAAAGCAGGCCTCAGTTGGCAGAGTGGAGATAGGGTGGGTAGGGTAAATTGGCACTGCATCACAGCATCGGCCCCTCTTCTGTTTTGGGTAAGGAGGTATGTGGGGAAGGGTTGAGGCCCAGAAACTCCAGCCACGCTCTGTCCAAATGCATGTTCGGGCTTCAGAGAAATCCCTCTGGAACCATCATAGATTGTTCAGTCTACCACCAGAATCTCTAGCTTTTAAAAGCAGCCTGCTTAGAGAAGTTGTTTTCCTTTTAGTGTTTTCTAATATATGACAATAATATTTCTAACATCAGAGTGAAAAGATTAATAATGAGACCACATTGATGGACCCAACTCACAAACCACTACATTCTGTGAAAAGGAGTCTCTCAGTGAAGGCAGGGTTTTTGACGTCATATCTTCTTGTAACCCATCGCTGAGCCAGGTGGCTGGGAACTGTGCCAAACACTGGGCTGTGACAAGAGGCAAAAGGGGCATTTGGGGAGCACAAGCAGACCTTAGCTCACTCCCATCCCTCTCTAGGCCAACATGATTTCATTTATTTGCTCCCTGTATAATTACTCTGGAGCTCACTTTTTTTACAAGATGCCGACTGCATTAGCCATGTGTAGCAAATGATGTAGCACATGCAATTTAACTTTATTTTCTTCATATAAATACTCTGATTTTGTTTTATTATGTATTTTTATCTAAGGCTCTCACTCCCACATTGTGTTCTCAGGTACATAAGCAATCTCAGGGATAAGTGAGCCGCTGCTCTGGTTCTGTCCGACAGGAATACTTTTTATCACCACAGAGAACAACTACGTGGGCCTCACTGAACAACTTCATTTTTGTCAGTTAGAACTAACTTTTCTGCCATAATGTCTTCTTGACACCCTTCTGCCTTGAATGTTTTGTGGAGAGTAGGTTAAACCGGTTGATCCACATCTTGATCTCCTACTGGAAGAGTGGGAATTAGTCTGAACAGGAAAAAGTGGTACAGAGATGATAGGAGAGGTGCAGCCAGGTCAAAGGCTCCAAGAGGAAGCCAAGATGAGGTGAGGGCTGTCTTTATGTGTGATACAGGGTTCCCATTCCAGACCTCTGATCTCAGGAAATGAACTCACTTCCCATACAAGATACGTTCTTCACTGGATTGGGCTAGGCCTACCATGCACAACAGGGTCTATGTGTGTGTGTTGTTAAAAATGTGAGTTGTTAAGGGCAGGTTTTAAGAATGACACCTGTGTACCCATCTTGCGTTGCTCAGGGATAAATATATGAAGCAAGAACTAAAATCCTTGGTCCTTAAAATTTCCAGGCTTTTCTTCTTTGGCTACTAGATGGGCTCTTAAATGAGGGCTTCTTTTTTTCTTTTTTAATTTTTAAAATATGTTTATTGATTTTAGAGAGAGAGGAAGGGGGCAGGGGAGTAGAAACATCGATGTGAGAGAGGAACATTGATTTGTTGCCTCCCATATGCACCCCGATCAGGGATTGAACCTACAACTTAGGTTTGTGCCTTAGGTTTGTGACCATAAATCAAACCCACAACTTTTTGGCATACAGGCATGATATTTCAACAAACTGAGCCACATTGGTCAGGGCAGTGAGGGCTTCTTTATGGTGTCTGAAGCCAGCGTCCTTCCCTGCAGCAGTGATTAACAGTGCCTAGTAGCCAAAGGAGAAGAGTGGGCTTCCATATACATGCTGTGAGATCACCACAAACCTACCTCACTGTGTCAAAATGGGGCAAATGTGGTAGAACACACTGGGTGATGTATGTCTGATCCTGGGTTCTTGTCTCCTCCAACTGCAGTCCCTTTCTAGGTACAGCATGTTTCTGAGATTTGTACAACTTCATGAGCCACAGGTTTGGTCATGGCTAGGTGGTCTATTTTGAGCAAATATAATGTGTTGTTCTTTATTCATGTTCTTTTAGGGATTATTGTTCATAAACATCTTTTTGTATTGAGAGAGTAACAGCCAAAGCATGTGTGACAAAATGTTCTACATCAGGAAAACAGACCTGAAACATTCATTTGGGAGCAGTACTTCTCAAAGTGGGGACCATAAAGCCTCATTTCTTTTGTCTTCCCCTCTGCCTATTTCTTATTTTGGATCAGATTCTTTGTCCTAAATACTTGAATGTTATCCTCCTCCCTCCTCCATCTCTCCCCCAGTAAAAGTCCACACAATCACTCATACATTAATTTGTGGGTATCTCCACAACCCTTAAGTGATTTGTTAAAAAATCTTAAAAAAGCTAGAAACACTCCACCCCTTTTTCTCAACCTCCTAAGTCAAGACCATTTCTTGAAGTGATTCATATCAAGCACTTGCACTGCTGTATTTGGAGGAATAAAACCTACTTTAATGTCTAACTCGAGGGTAGAAAGAAGAAATGAGCAAGACTTTCATGTAGAAAGTGGAGTTGGGAGACCAAGAATGGGAATATATGCCCAGGTCCCTTAGGGACTTTTATGCAGGTGCAAGAAACTTACATCAAAGTGGCCACAGGATTTCTTGACAGGAGAGAGTTGAATGTAGCTCCTATAACTGGGGAGCTTATTTGATGCTTATTTTTGCTGTGATGAGTACTTCCTTCACCATTTGCCATCATTTTGTAACATACCTGCTGACATTTCCTTTTCCCTCTCTTTTCCCAAGAAAAATAAAGATTCATTTGTACTGAAAAAAGAATAGTGATGTGAATGTGCTTGAGAAGACAATGTTGAGGGTTAGAAAAAAATTCAATACAATATTGAGTTGGAAGATGCACTAAATCCTTCAAAGCATCCATTGACCAACCACATTCTAGAATCCTCCATATGTAGGCCAAGATCAGAGTAGTATACAACAATTTCAAGTATACTCCACTGTCTGTTCATGAAAGGTCACCCAAAAAGTCTCTGCTGTTCTATCAATTACATCTTGAAAATTATATCCCCTTTAATTATTACACTTTATTCTCGGTCACATCTTATTATGCCATAAGGTAAAATTTGGCTGAATACTATCCTATATGTGGAAATCTTTATATGTCTTCCCCTAAGGAGGATTTCCTGTGTTATGAATTTTAATTTCACAGTGAATTGTTTGTATGCACAAGTATGTGCATGTTTGAAGCTTTTCAAAGTGTGTAGAAGAAAATACGCAGATGGCATTTTGTGGACTATTTCTTCCCTCCTTGACCCCCACTTTCTCTTCCTCATCATCTTCCTCCATCTTCTTCTTTTTGGCTGATGATAGAACTGGATTCCAAAAGTTGTGTTTTGGGCATGACACGCTCAGCCTAAAAGCCTAATAAGTCATATCCTGATATAATTTGTTACGTTTGTTGTAAGGACCCACTAAAGACATCTCTAATTATATCACCAAGGACTATCTATATGATAATCCATGGGATCAGTTTCTCAGTTCTCAATTTTCAAAGCATTTATTATAATGACCTAATTTAGGTCACTTGTCATTGGTAACATTCTGATTCTTTTAATGTATGGGTTATAAGAATGTTTGATTCATATTTCTCCCTTTTCATTGACTACTGAAACACCCCATGACAAATTGGTGATCCATTAGTCATAGCTTCCATTTTAAATATTACTTTACCACAGGTTTACCTTACCATTTTTTGGCCCTTATTTTTCTGTTTGCTAATCTTTTCAGCTTTCATAAAATTCTGCTTGATTTGGTTTTATTATAGTAGATACTCTTTCAACAACTTGAGCATTGAATGAGTAAATAACTTATCACATGAACATGTCATTCTTAAGTTTTCAATCTTATGGAAACTTTATACAAGCCTGCTAGAAAATTTAAAAGAAAGTTTAAAAATTACTGTTTTCTAGAACAACCTAGAGTAGTAGTATTTTATACTCATCTTTTCTATCGTGGTGACTTTATCTCATGACCCACTTTCCCCTTCCTTTAATGCTAGTAAATTTCTGACTGGGCAAAGACGCTTTGCCAGAGACTCTGTGGAATGGAGTAGTCTTCCTGTATATCTGTACATGTTATTATGTGAATTCTGCTCTCAAAGGGAGAAGGAAAGGGCCATTTAAATTCAGTCCCTGAATATTTAAGGCTCAAATCCAGTTATAGAATTCAAAAGTCCTCCTAACTCTAAAACCAGTGTAATGAAATTTAGGACCATTATAATTCCCTGCATGTCCACGACTCAGGAAATACAAAAATGGTGAAAGTCATTCTGTTCTTGTTTTTACCCATTCTAACCAATCAAGGCAAGCCAAGAAAAAAATTTCAATAGTTACAAACAGATAAGAGTCAGCTACTTTTACAGAGGAGCTGAATTGCTTCTTATGGCTTCTTTATAAAATCTTTAGCATAACTAAACTGCTGTTTGAAAATAATGCTATGAAAAATCAATTGCTTATCTTGGAATGCAAAGGGAATAAAGATTATATTTTATACATTTCTTTTGCTTACAGGTTAAGTGGTTGCTTGCTTACTTAACAAAGCTAATGTAACTAAGATGAAACATGTTTCCCCATCAGGGCATTATACTTTTCTATAAAGAAATATCAAAGAAATTTAAGTGTGGTCTCAATTAAATGCACTGGCCAAGATTCCAGGGCTGAACTGAATTTTTCAAATCATAGTTCAATGCTTCAATCTTCCTGTGATGGTTATTGTTCTGTAGTTGAATAGGCTAAGAGAAACTCTAACACTGGTGGACTCTAAGGATGTAGTAATATCTCTGAATGATCATCATAGTAGACAATGGCTTGAGGTGCAGGAATTTGACTTAAACTCCTTCAATATGCACAAGTCAGAGAATTCTGCACAGGTTCCTTCAAGAGAAACATCCCAAACAAAGGTATTATCGTTATAAGCACTCACATGAGAATGATGGCTGATACATTTCACTCAGTAAATACTATGAAGCTGAAACCCAAAGTGATTGGCAAGACCTTACTCTTTTTTATTAAAATAGCAGACTTCAATACCATCACAATAACAAAAGACCTTACTCTTTTTCATTAAAATAGCATACTTCATAACATCTACAAGCCACTGGTCTTTATCCTTAATTAGTGGGGTTTTTTTTTTTAATTCACTGTTATCATTATGCTTTGTCTTTCCTCCTAGCATTGCCACTTTTCTGAGCCACAAAAGCCAATGCAGCTCCCCTCCTTACTCCAGGTAGTACTATTTAATGTCAACTTCAAACATGGAGACATGCAAGGAAAGAAATGTTCCTGCTGTGGATGTCTTGGTTCCATACCCTTGCTGGGTTGATTTGTATGGAAATATGAACCATAGGAATAGTATTTGAGTGCGAGAAAGATGCAGAAAAATCTTTATTGATGAATGGAGGGTGAGATCATTGCATTCATATTCATTCCACTGCAAACGAAATTTACATTTTAAAAACAAATCCTATAAATTCAGCCATGAGGATGGTTAAGCAGATTCTAGCTTCCCCTTTGAGTGGGGCAGGTATTTGAAGTCCTGAGTTGTTTTCTACCCACAGAGATAGTAGTGATAGTGTTTTATTTGACTGTTTCTCACATTATCAGCTGCCTGAATGTCATGCTTCTACATAATAGGGTAAGTTATGGAGGATACTATGTCTGTGGTTACACAAGCTGTCTTCATGTGCAGATATGAGCAGTAGGTCTGTTAATACTTCTCTATCTGTCATTCATAGGAAAAAATTATTAGTGGTAGCAATTTTTCTCTGTGTTTTGTGCTCCCATATGGCAATTAATATCAATTTTGAGGGCCTTTAGCCAGAGTGCTTTTTTCTGCAGTATGATGCTATGTAGGCTAGTTCATGATGGTGCGATTTGGCTCCAATTCCTCTTTAAAACTGACTGAAACACAGCTATTACTCATAAGGATGGCTTCTAAAAGGCAGATATTTCTAGAATGCAAGCTAACAGGAGGATTAATAGAAAAAGGAAAAAAATTCTTCATACACATATATCTCGCACTAAAGTGAGAAACATGGGTATGCATGTGATCTTTTCAAAGCTTCTCATTACTTTATATAATTAACTGCTAGAATTGTAACTATCTTTTCATTCTGGTTGAAAACCTCTTAGCAAACAGTAAATTATGCTTGAAGTGAACATGTCACTTTCTTACCTTGGTGTGTCATTTTGAACATTTGGCATTAGTGAGATTAGTTCCCTTGTAGTACACACAATTAGAAAATTCTGTGCTCTAATGCTGTTTCCCCCAAATAAATTATTTTTTTATGAAACGAATGTCTACAATCCTCCACTCTACCAGCTGAGCTACTGAAGAGAGCAACATAGATGGACTTCCTTTGCTGAATGAAATAAGTCAGTCAAAAAAAGCTAAGAACCATATGATTTCACTCAAATGTGGGATACAAACTGAAACTTGTCGACACAGACAACAGTATAGTCGCTACCAGAAGAAAAGGGGGTTAGTAAAGGGTAAAGGAAGGTAAATATATGGCGACGGAAATGACTTGACTTTGGGTGGTAGGCACACAATGCAGTATGCAGAGCCTATATCATAGAAACGTACACTTGAAACCCATATAATCTTATTTACCAATGTCACCCAATTACTTTAATAAAAAAATACTTAAAGTATACTAGATCCCTATTGTCTAACAGGGATAATTAGATAAATATAATAAAATAGTACATAAATTTTGCATTATTTTCTAATGTTAAAGAAACAATACTTAAGGTTTTTCAGATAAACTAATTTCATGAGTTTTATCTTCAGATATCAGTGTCTCAACTCTTATTGTATCTTAATGATGTGCAAATCTACTAACTATATCTTACCTAAAATAAATATTTGACATATTGTATTAACAAATAAAACATTTAAACAGCAAAAAATGAATGTCTAAAAAAACCATCCTAGTATACTCACTAGATATTCAGTGTGAAATAAAAACCTCCATTTTCCAAAACCACATCCATGCCATTCAAACTAATATTTTTCCTGTCTTTTCAACATCCCAGAAGGTAAACATAAAAGGGAAGAATCAATAAAGTATAAGTAGTTTCAGAACTAAGGGGTGTTGCTTGGGGTTTATTAATTCCCTAAGGGTCAGCCTTATATTTCCCTTGTTAAGTAGCATGCAAATATAAGCAAGCTTACTTGTCTAAATTGGCCTCTTATGAAATTTAGCATATTACTGTCACCCTAGGTATGTAAGCCAATCCACCATGCTAAGAAGGACATAGGAGGAGGCAAACAACTTTTCAAGGTCAATAGAATATACCTAATCTTGTTAGAGCAAAAGAAGATCAACTTTATTCAATGTTGGATTGATTAATTAGACAAGAACAGGATTGCCATTTAATTAACTTATCATATCTGTCTCCCATCAGACATGGCGATATTTCTTAACATATGGAAATTAGAGATTCTCTAATTTATTTTCCAAGAGAAAGAAACAAAAAAAAAGTGTATTTACTGAGTAAATGTAATTTGGAAGATATAACATTTGATTGCACTTGAGAAAACATAACGATCTCCCAAGTATTGAAACCTTGTGAGGTGAATAATGCTATTTTGAATTCCTAAAAGTGTAGAATATGAAATACTAAGAAATGTAACAAAAAAGAAAGGAGACACTAAATTGCACAGGCTATAAGTCAGTGCTTTCCCACTGAACGTTCTGTGATGATAAAAAGATTTGCTGTTTGCCTTCTCCACAGCTATGTACGAGCTGCAGGTAGCTAGTGAGCACTTGAAACGTAGTCAGTGCAATGGAACAACTGACATTTTATTTCACTAATATTTAAATAGTTGCATATGGCTAGTGACTGCCATGGTAAACAGCGAAGTTCTAAGTATTTCAGGGGTAGACAGAATAATTTTCATGGAGGGAAGTTTGGGGGGAGCATTCCAGGGGAAGGTTTTTCTACACAAGCATGAAGTGAGACCAAGGAAACTAAGAAATAGCCAACTTGAGTAGAGCAAACATTACACAAAGAAAAGGTTCAGAAAAAGAAGAAAAAACAAACGAAGCAGGGAGTGGTGCTTTTCAAGTAAAACCTGACTGCAGATTTTCAAGCAGATTGTTAATTCCCAGATGAAAGTTTGAATACTTCCATCAAACTCCCAAGCTCCCTTCACAAGGTTGTTCTAACTTTACATGATTTATAAGAAATATACATTAGTCTTTAGTAGGTCTTAATTTATAATTTCAATATATATTTGTTTTTCAATAGTATTGAAAATTTAATGCTTAAAACACATACCTATAATTGAAATAAAGAAAAAAGTTTTAAATATAAAAGTTTGTTGGGATTAATCAGAATAAATCAAAGGGAAGATGAACTATTAAAGCACAGGCAGCAAACACAAGGCCCACGGACCCAATCTGGCCCTCTACCATTTTTACCCCATGGAAGTGCCGGGCTCTTGCTCATCTGTTAAGGACTAGTTGCATTTATACAGTCCTAAAGTTACATTCCTTTTGAAGGCAACAGTGAAGCTGATGTGGCCCTGGTGAAAATGAGTTTGACACCCTGAATTAAAGTCTTTGGCTTTCGGATGATGAATGATCTTGTAGAAATAAATAAACAGGTTTTAGAATATCCCAATTCAAGAGTCTTGAATTGCTGAGATACAGTTCACTGCTTTATTTTTAGTGTAACAGACCTGTGCAAACAGGGTTGTCACACAACATTAAAATGGAACAAAAGTTTACTAAAAGGCCCAATATTCTACCCAGAATAAAAACAACAATACAATAAAATTATTCATAGTATTAACTATAAAAGAAAGAAATGACTCAAAAGTACTGATGTCATTAAAATGCTCTTTGTGTTATGCCTACCGACATGTAAATTATTTTACTTTATTTTGTCCTTTTTATTCATAATGAACATGACTTAATTTTTCTAATTGATTTTATAATATTTCTTTAAAAGCATATAAATCTGAGTTCAGTTGTTTCTTACAGCAAAAATTCATCCGTGTGATCATTTATGTTGTCCATTTTAATATGAATGGACAATTGCATCTCATGAGCTTTGCTTGATAGTCTGCCAATATTTAAGTGTGCTGTAGTCAAACAAGCTTAGGAAATGATTCCCCACAGCATGAAGCCTGAGGCATATTTATGGGATTTTGGCTACGTGTTTGGTCAGCACAAAACAGCATTGGAATAACTCAAGTAGAGAATTTTGTTAGTACTGAGTGCTTGATATCCAAAACATTAAAAAAAAAAATTCAGACACATTGAAATACATTTGCTTAATGCACATAGACAGATGAATAGAAATATTCAAACCAAGGAATTAATGAACATTAAATTATTTTTTAATATGTATGCATTTATGGGGTATAGACAATAGTAAATTGTGAATTGCAATGAAGAACAGAAATTGTAATTTTGATTAATCTAGTGTCGTGAATTCTGGCCAGCAGGATTCATATGCCATGGCTGCATGTAAATAATTTTACACGTAATATACTGGACTAGAAATTCCGGGACCATGCGTCCCCTCCATTATCATCTTGGAAAGGCCTCAAGCACCTCGCCTACAGGCCTTTTATTGCTGTTCTCCGGGACATTACATCAGAATGGTACCCATTAACCATGTGTAGATTGTAGATTCGCTTTAGGTGGTAGACAGCCTGGAAGGTACATCAAAAGGATTATGCAAAGACAAGAGGTATGGCTGAACTTTTAAAGAATTAGCATTGGTTTAAGGAAGCTAGTTAAGCATCAGCATTTGTTCTTTTGATCCAGGGAGAGAGATTTTTAGCAAGAGCAAGACTTAACTCTAGGAAATATGCCATCCTGATTTACCCACAGGAAATCCCACTGTCACACATGTGGGGCCTGTTTGCCAACCCATGTTCCATGGAAGTTTTTCTCACATGAAATATTAGAGCTACATTTCCCACTGTGGGATGCATGGATTTCCTTTCATCTAGTTCTAGAGAAAAGCTAACACTGAATGTTATTTATATAAATAAATGTATTTGAGAAAAGCCAATACTTACTGAATGCTATTTTATAAATGAATGTATTTAATATTTAAAGAATAATTTTGCACTTATTTTTCCATCAGTATGCCAGAAAGCATCTTTCCTAAAGATCAACATTTAAGTCACCATACCCTGCACCATCAGCATCCTCTGGGAAATTGTTAAATGCACATTTTTAGCTAATACCTAGATTTATTGAATAAGAAAGCCTGAGGATGGTGCCTAGTAATCTGTGTTATAAAGAACCTTCCAGATGATTATGATGCATGAGAACCACTGATTTAGCTGATCATTCTAATCTCTAAGATGAGGAAATTTAGGAGGTGATTTGGGAGTATGGATTAAAACTAAGGTTCGCTAACCACCAGTCTCTGCTACATCAGTAATTATGCTTAGAGTCTTCTCATAGACACATCTGTTTGCCTACT
>PVJI01007202.1:55000-79932 GCA_004026765.1 Micronycteris hirsuta | reverse complement strand
CCCCACCTCCCTTTCCTGCCTCCCTCCTCCCCCTTGGTTCTGTCCATGTGTCCTCTATAGTGGTTCCTGAAAATCCTTCTCCCCATTGTCCCCTCCCCTCTGGCCACTGTCAGGCTGTTCTTAATTTCAGTGTCTCTGGTTATGTTTTTCTTGCTTTTTTCTTTTGTTGATTGTGTTCCAGTTAAAGGTGAGATCATATGGTATTTGTCCCTCACAGCCTGGCCTACTTCACTTAGCATAATGCTCTCCAGATCCATCCATGCTGTTGCAAAGGGTATAAACTCCTCTTTTTTTTTTAAATCCGAAATGTTGTTGGGAGCATTTTGATACGCAGGAGCCCCTATATTCAACTTAAATTTTTTTGAGAGTCATGTTTATGACAAGAATAAGATGTCTAGTGTTAAAGATCAATGTGAGAAATAAATGGCAGTTTAATTAGGAAAAAAAAATGAAACCAAGAGCTGGAATAATCCAGTGGTCTTTGAATAAATTACAGGATTATACACACAGAACTAAAAAGAAACAAAGATAAATGGGAAGTTGTCCACAGTCCAACAAAAATGTGTCCTAAGCAGGACAGAAGCCGCTGCACAGCACTAGTGGTGCCCACTCATCCCACAGACTCACCAAGCTCCACCCATGCTCCACGTGGCCTAGGCTCTGGGGGTGCAGCCATGAGCTTGGCAGTCTGTCCTCAGGGAGCCGACATTGCAGGAGAGAGAACACACAAGTGATTACGTTACTAGAAAGACAGACATAATCAAGTTCTAAAAAAAAAAGGAAAGCAGGGAAGGGGGAAGAGTGAGGCTAAGGTTACTATTTGAGTAAATTGCTTGTATGGCAAAGACTTTATGAGGAAGTGACTCTTGAGCAGATGTGAAGAAGTGAGGGAAGAGCCTTCAGGCAGAAGATGCAGCAGGAGCAAACGCCCTAAGGCAGGGAAAGAGGACACCGTGCTTTGCTCAGTCAAGGCCCATACCTCTGTAGTGTGGGGCAGCTGTGTTTTTAGTAAATATGAGTGTGGACTCTGAAGCCGGACTGCCTGCATTCCAATAGGCTACCCACCTAAATTACTTAATCTTGGTATGCCTCAGTTTTGTTTTGTTTAAATCTGTGAAATGGATGTGATACCAAGCCACGCCTCATAGATTAACTGTGAGGATTAAAGGATCTAATACACATTACTCATTCATGTTAGCCCTGGCACATGTTAGTCTCTGTCAGTTATTGTTAAAGTCATTTATTCATTCAAACTACATTTTTTCAGCATTTATTATATACCAACTGTATAGGTTCTGGGAATTAAAAGATGACTACGACATAGTTCTTCCCCTCTAGGAGCTCACAGTCTAATCAGAGACACAAACATGGAAACTGACTGTTGCAGCACAAGGTAATAAATTCAGTGACAGTAGTGTATACGAAACGTGATAGTCTATAATTTGTTTAAAATGAGCACTAGGGGAATATTGTGGTGTATGTTTTTCCACCCCCACATGTGCATCAGGTGAGATTTCTTTAACCCAATGAGCTCCATGAAGGAAAAGTTCCACGTCTCTTGTTGATTGATGCATCCTGATCATCTAGGACTGCCAGTCCATAGGCAGTAGGTGCTGCATTTGACTGCAGAGACTAGAAGAAATGTTCAGAAGAAGGAATACTAAGGAGACATTAAAGATCAAGAACCTATTAAGAGTACATGCTACCCTTTGGCCGCTGATACTGTAGGAGGACCTGGGTAGCCTTTGTCGATACTTATTGATGCTCCAAACGAGACAATTTGGGTTTCTGCCAAGAGTTCATTCTCAACCTTTAGCTTGCATCAGAATCATCTGGAGGACCAGCTAAACTACAGATTGTTGAACCCCAGTTCCATTGTCTCTAATTCAGTAGGTTGGGGTGGGACCTGAGAATTTGCATCTCTGACTAGTTCCCAGGGACCAGACTGTGAGATTGTTCTAGGACATCCCAGCTGCTCTCCTACCACTATGGCGTTCTTCCTTTTCCATCATTCGAAGTTAACAGAAGTGACCTGGATGACTGTTACTTACTGTCAGTGTTCCCAGTGCCAAAATTCATCATTTCAAAGCAAAAAAGTTCTAAGACTATGATTCATTAAAAACATATTTTATGGAATAAAATTCCTTTAAAAATTCCTAACATTGGCCTTTAAATCATTTATAGCTACTCTGGTTTTGTCTTTCTAATTTCTTTAATGCTTGGAGATGCTTTTGATGCTCCAGTCATCTGCTTGTTCTCATTCTGTTCCTTGTAGCAGTTGAGCTCCTACTGATACTTGGAGGACCAGATCAAATGTTACATTTTATGTGCCAGCTAGCAGTCCAGTTTTCCCTCTCTCCCCCCAGCTGGAGAACTGAGCAAAGATCTTTCAGAAAGGAAGAAAACTTGGTCACAATCTATGCCCATGGCCTCCAAAGGTATTTGATTATTCATTCACCCCACCATTATTAAAAAAATTTGAAAATGCACACCTTCTGAGTGTACTTTTAATTAATTATACGTGTCTAATATTTTAAAATGGGGGTGCATCTTATAGTCCGAAAAATACAATACACGCTTCTTCTGAGTGTAGAGTAGTATTGTGCTGACATCCATAGAGTACTGGGGGGAGACATTCAATAAGAAGAATTAGTACTGGAACTTAGATTCATGCTCTTTGGTTTTCCGGGTATTGTTGGTTCCTGTCATCTATGGGCAAGGTTCCACACAGACCTTTGACTCACCAATGCAAACACACTTGCACTGACATAATGAGAGCCTGCCTAATGGTGTCAATAATTTTTGCATTAGTGGTCCCTTTACTTTATTGACACAGTTGCTCACAGCCACTCTTTGGAAAGCATTCTGTTTTCTTAACAAGATCCCAGTGTTAATGCTATCAGTAGTAAACTCAAACTCAGGATAAACCTTACTGGTGTCAGAAAGAAAAGCTGAACCTCTGCCTCTTCTTGGTCTTTTCCTTTATTTATTCCCTCGCTCAGCACTGTGAAAACACCTACTCTGTGTTTGCGATGGACTGACTGCAATGCACCAAACGGCCTCAGAAACTTGGCCCTCATTTCCCACTCCACTGTGCTACCGCATCCCCATACTGCGGGAGTCTGGAAATCAGGATGGCATGTTTTGCCCAGAGTAGCTGAAAAGGGAGATGGGGGCAGATTGGTGATGGGGATGGTGGAGAAAACAACTTGCCAGAGTTATCGCCTGTCATGGTATCAACCGCAGGTTCTCACAGTTGGTAAAGCAGCCAGTTACTAGTCGCAGCTACAGCCTGCAGGTGCAACGCTTCCAGATCTTGAATGAGAAGTTCTCGTCCTGAAAGCATGGGGCGTGCTTTATTGTGCTGTTGTGCCCTTTGTGTTCTTTGTCCCCTAAGCAGCAGATGACCCTGAGGCTCTTTCTTCCCCATTGAAAATTCCCGTGGAAGTGCTGTGCAGGGACTTGCCTCTGTGTCCTTTCGACTCAGGAGGTACATTCAGCTGTACCCTGGGTCTCCCTGAAGAATACTTCATAAGCTTTTGGTTTTCCAAACTTTAGTAATTTGAATGTGTCCCATTGCTATGAAGTTGCCATATCTTATTATATTATTATTATTTATATTATTTTCTTAAAATTGGCTTCTTTTTAATTTAAATGAAATAAGCATTATGCTAAGAAGTGGTATTTGTGAACTCAGAGATTAGAGATACTAGATATATTTTTGTCCAAGACCAATTTGAATAAACCTGCCAGTCTTTAAAAATCCTTTTGTTCACCTGGCATTTGGTGGCATTATCTTCCTGAAAAGCTAATTCAAGACCCTTCTTATTCACACATATCCTCTACTTCCAAGTGCAGGGATATCACCCAAGTTTAGATGATCACGTAGGGCAGACCTAGAGTTTGGAAACTATGAAGTTCGAGTTGTCAGACTCACTGATTCAACAGCGTAGGCCAGGATATTCCTGATCAATGTAACTTAACAGATTTGTGATCATGTAAAATTGGTGTTTGTTTAGCAGAAACAGAAAATGACCTTTTCTCCGTGCTAACTTCCTTCAGTCTTACCAGTTTTGTTGTGTTTGTGTCTATAGATATGGATATAAAGCAGCCTTGCCTTTAATTCATAAATAACTCATAAATAACTTTTATGAGTTTGTAGCTACTTTCAGTTAAGTTGCTTAGTACCACCCCTTTCCATGTCTCTCCTCCTCCTACTTGCCCTCCAGCCCACAGTTAATAGAGAGGAGACTTCACAAGTGCTTCTTTAAGGGCCATCACTTTTAGGGTAGATACAGACAGGGAAGGAGCTCTGAGGGTCATAGTGCTCACGTTGTAGGCCATCGCCCCACACCGTCAGCAGCACCCAGGAGCCTGTGGGGTTTGCACAGTTTGGGGCCCCACCCCAGAACTACTGAATCAGAATCTATATGGTAAAAAGATCTCCAGGCAATTTATATCCATGTGAAAATTTGAGGAGCAATACTCTCAGAATAGCAATGGAAAAAGGAAGGTGGTATCTCCTTATCCTTCAACACAATTATGAACTTAGGCCCAGTCAGCAGTCTTTGAGTCTTTCTCCTACCATGTTCAATTTTTGCCATATCTGCACGTGCATGTTACTACTTTTCATTTAATATTTTTCTGAGAATTGACTAACTTCAATAGGTTTCAGGAAAGATTACCACTGAGAAATCACAATTCTGATGATGTAGTTGAATTTTTTCTCAGTAAACAGAAGCATGAATCTGATACCACAAAAGTGAGGATATTTATATAGCACTCAAATTCACCCAACACAGCACTTTAATGGGCCGTGCCCTGAGGACATTACAGAAAGATGACCCTTTATTTCTCTCAGGTTAACTTGTAATTTGAGGGGGGTGGAGACCCTGAATGTAGATGGGTTAATAGCTTTTATTTCATATGTAAAGTTAGTTAAGGTAGCCCTCACATCTCAAGGCACAATTCTGAGAGCAGATAATATAAGAATAATTTTTATCATTGTTTAAAAGCACAAATCTGGCACTTAATAGACTAATTCACAGTCACTCCAATCGTAAGTTTTACTCATGAATATATCATATCACAAGGGAGTGTGAAATCCTTTAATTAAACATGATTTCAAAAGCAGCAGAAAAATGAGAAGATGAGTGTTCTGGGGAAGGAGAGTCAAGGACTCACCGCATGAGAGTGGAAGCTAGAGAAGCACGCGCATGTGTTCTGCGGGGGGCGGGGGCGGGGCTCATCCTCTATCACTCGATGCCAGGCCCTTTAGTAAGCTTGGATAAAGCACCCCTCTCTTTGTGTTAAGATTATAAGACCAATTGCCAACTTACTCCAGGAAAACTGATAAATAAACACATGGGCTAGCCTATTTCTGTAATGAGTGAAAAGTAAAACCTAAGGCAAGTCTGTGAGAAATGAGCTATCTAAGTCAGTCTTCTGACTCTTCAGTGTGAAGTAAGAAGCCATTTGCTTCTCCAAGTGTTTTCAATGAAAGTCAAAGGAAAAAGGTCATGTTTACAAAGCCACCAGTATACCGTGCAGTGCTTTGTCACCATTTGCTGTCCCCACATCTCACTTGCGCTTTTGAAGGCAGGCCTGAGCACCCTGTCCCCCTGGAATGGCAGCACAACACATGAAGACACTCAAGTTACTTCAGTTTCTGCAAGACACCGGAGTTTGACTTGCAGCCCATCTGGAGGAGATGCACAGTAGTATGAACGGTATCCTAATTTAGCTCTAAATGGAAAATCATGCGAGATATTTAAGTAATCGCTTTTGCTATTGTGAACCTACACTGATCTTCTTTACAAGGGCAACTGATACCAAGTTCTGAAGCCAATTCTCCTGGTTTGGTTTCATTTAGGTTGGCCTATTGTTATCAATTAGCTCTTGAAAATTTAGTATAAAAAGTCCGAAGTCTGATTATTTTTTCAATATCACTTCGTCACGAGAAATCAAATTCATACTGCCATGTCCAAACCTAAGAAATCCCTGGTAAGATACTTAAAATCTCATTGAAAGTAGGATATGTTAGCAAGCAGAAGGCAGGGAAATGTGGTAAGTAAAAAGTGAAGAGAAAAAGTGGGACTGTTTTGGTGTAAGTTATTAATTTAGCAAATAAATGGAAAGTTTTGAAATAGCAGTGGTTTTCATTGACACTACTGTGATCACATTTTTATTACTAGACACTGTGTATCAAGAGAACACCTTTCTGGAAACCTGAGGTATCTGGACAGCTTTCATGTTTGGTTGGGAATAAGCTGACTCTTGCTAAGTGGCCCGAGTCTTAGGCTATGGCGGGTCTGAGTCCGAGGCTGTGGCCGAGGCTGGGGAAGGTCTGTGGCTGACCATGTCATGGGGTGGTCATAAAGAAGCGTGCAGACATGGATGAGACAGACCGGGTCTGCCTGAGCCGCAGGGAGGCTCAGAGGCAGAGTGTTGGTGAGCTAGTCCTCATCACTAGCACCTGCAGGGCCTGTCTCCGGGTCAGCACTCCACTTTCCTTGTCTGGATGGAGGAAAGGACAAATAGTGGGAAAGAGAGGGAAGGAAGCACAACTGCTTCTGATTCAGAAGAGGTGACACTGGTTGCTGGATTCATTATGCTTTCTGGGGTGTATATTTGCAGAATGTGAGAATGGTTTAGGAGGAAATAGCCTACTAGTCCGCAGCAGTGATAAGGACTCTGTTACTTCTACTGGAAGACATAGACCTCATGCATTCTTTTTAAACCATATTCATTAAGCACCTACTCCTTATTCATCTTGTCAGTAACAGGATATGTCATTTGTGCCCCCTCCCTACCCATCTGTTTATTCTTGGTAGAAGTTTTACCACTGGGAGGAGCAGTGTAGGCCATCTTGTGGGATTCCCTTCAGTTTTCAAATGCAGAAATGGAGGGCAGGGCAGTTAAATGACTTGCAGAGTTTCTGGTTATTGGCACAGCTGTCAGGGAGAAATGAGGTCTTCATGCATTGAACTTCCTTAGAGAAACAGTGCTGGTGTTCACGGAAAGGCCGAGCCACACCACTTTATGTGCAAAGCACACACAGCCGCAAAGCTCAGTTACAGAAGATGCATCAGCACACAAAGGCTTAGCAGGATCTGGAAACAGGGTCCCAGGCACTCGTCCTTCAAAAAGTTTAGTGGCTGAGGTATTTTTTTTTATTAAATATATATATCCATTCCCCCCAAACTTTAAAAGTTATTTTATAATTTAATGTAACTTCAAAAGTTATTTTATAATGTAAGTATAAATTCTTGTGAGAACACAAGCAGTATATTAGGGAAAATAAGTCTAGCAAAAATGAAATACAAAAATACTACAAACCTTACATTTATGTTTAGGTGGTTTTTGACAAAGGTGACAAGATGATTTATTTGGGATAGAATTATATTTTTATTAAACAGTGCTGGGACAAATGCAAAAGAATGAAATTGGACCGCTTCCTCATACTGTATATAAAAATGAACTCAAAATGGCCCATAAACCTAAATGTGAGAGCTAAAGCTGTTAGAAGAAAACATAGGATTAAATCTTTATTACCTTGGATTAGTCAGTGGTTTCTTAGATGTGACATCAAAAAGCGTAAGGAACCATAGAAAAAAATCAATAAATTGAACCTCATGAAAATTTAAAACTTTAGTACTTCAAAGCATACCATCAAGAAACAGAAAAACAGGCCACAAAATGGAAGTAAATATTTGCAACTAATGTGTCTGATAAGGGACTTGCATGCAGAATATGTTTTTTGTTAATTTTTTATCGATTTTAGATAGAAACATCTATTTGTGCTGTTCCACCTATTTATGCATTCATTGGTCGACTCGTGTGTGTGTCCTGACCACAGATCGAACCTGCAGCTTTGCCGTACTGGAACAATGCTCTAACCACTGAGTTATCCAGCCAGAACATCTTTTTAAATCTCTTGCTTTAAAAAAAAGAAAAGAAAAAGAAAATCCTTGCAGCTCAACAATAAAAAGACAAATAACCCAATATTTAAAATGGGTAAAGGACTGAATAAATATTTCTCTAAAGAAGATAGACAGATGGTCAAGAAGTCTGTGAAAAGATATTAACATCATTAATCACTAAGGAAATGCAAATCAAAAGTACAAAAAAGTGCCACTTTACATCCACTGGGATGGCTAAGATAGCCATGCAACAGCAAGTGTTGGCAGGGATGTGGAAAAATTGGACTCTCAGACAGTGCTGATGAGAATATAAGGTAGTATAGCTGTTTTGGAAAGTAGTCTGACAATTCCTTAAAATGTTAACTGTTGCATTACCACGTGACTTACAATTCTCCTCCCAGATATATGGCTAAAACTTTGAAAACAAACTCAGACAAGTACATTGACATACATTTTATCTTGGCACTAATCACAATAGCCAAAATGTGGAAACAACCCAAATGTTCATTAAGTGAGATGAATGGTTAAACAGAATATATCACTGCATGTGGATACAGTGGAATGGTATTGAGCGATAAAAAAGAAATGAAATACAGACACTTGCTACATGGTGTCAGTAAACCAGCATACTATTATGCTAAGAAAAAGAAGCCAGACACAAAAGACCACATTTGTATGATTCAAGTTATATGAAATGTCCAGAATCTTTAAAAACAAGAGAGTAGATTAGTGGTTGGTAGGGGTTGGGAAGAAATGAGGAATGACTGCTTATGGGTACAGAATTTCTTTTTGGTATGATAAAAATATTCTAAAGTTAGACTGTGGTAATGGTTACACAACTCTGTGAATATAGTCAAAACTGCTGAATTATACACTCTAAATGAGTGAATCATACTGTGCATGAATTATCTCAATGAAACTTAAAAATGAAAAAGCCCACAATTTTCAGTGATTGGAGCATGACCAGCAGTCTTCCATAACTTAATTTATCAAATAATATGCCAGTGAAATAAAATACCATTTATAATTTGGGTTATTTTTTTCTTGGGGTTTTGTGGGGGAGCTTTAAATCCTAATGGGCACAGATGTAGCCTTTTATTACAGATGAATAAAAGTTAGAGAGGAAGAGAAAAGAAGAAACAAATTAGAGGAGACTTAAAAGACAGACCTGAGACTTGGATCAGGGCACAGGAGAAGCTGTGTGCCTTCAGGAGTAAGGGTAGTTGGCATTTGAATTAGAAGGAAATATCTTGGGATATAGCAAGGTGTCTGTTCTTTTTATCTCCTTCAAAGATTGTTCTCTTGGTTGCCATAGGGAAAATTAGCTTAGAGGACTAATAGTATAAGGACCACTAAAAACTACAGACTGAATATGAGAACTTGTTCTTAGTTTTAGCAAGTGCATTAATGATTCTAGTTTTGAGTTTGGTTAATTTGTTAACTTCGGAAGGCAATATTGAATAGACACCATTAAAGAATCATAATCATTATATAAAATCTTAAAGACTAAAGTCAGTGTTGAAGTTACATCTCTGGTATACTTTGAGATACATAGAAAAAATTCTTAAATAAATGTCATTGAAAATGACATTGTACCATACTGAATAGATACTGTACTTAATATCATGTAATGTCAGGAATTGTTACTACGTTTTTATGTATAATTATATTTTTCCTGGCACATTGGTTCTTTCTGAAATGCTATCGCTATTTTGTAAAAACTATATTTAATTTTTACATATCAAGGATTTTTGAAATTTAAATCAGCTAATTTTTCTTGATTGCATACTATCTGTATTTTATATATTCAGAATAAAGTTAATAGAAAATGTCAGAATGCTGTTTTGTTCAGGTCTATTAGCATCATTCTGGTCATCACCTACAGAACAATAACAACAACAAAGGTGTTTATCTTCAGAAATTAAAAAAAACATTGGATATACAATTCAGTGTACAGAAATTAGGTAGAGTAATGTAATTATTATTGTCTGTTCATACATGAATCCATCTAACATTTACTGAGCCTGTGTCTTGTGGGAGACGCTGAGTATGTGGAGATGAATTAGACACAATCCCTGCCCCTAGGAGTTTTCAACCTGGGAGTGTATAGGAAGAAACAATTTATTAAACAATTGACTCTGAATTTTAAAAAGTTTAATTTGGGGGCAAATATGTTTCAGTACCTTCAAAACCAACTATTGGGCTGGCCAAAAAGTTCATTATGTTTTTTTCTGTACGATGGCTCTAGCGGTGCTTAGTTGTCTTTAAGTTCATCTGAAACAATTTTGTTAGATTGTATTGTGACAGCTGTCATATCAGTGTGCATTAAAGAAAAAGTTAACAAAAATGGTAATTTTTGTACAGCCATTTTAATGTTGAAGATGGAAGAAAATACACAGCCTTTTTGGCTCAGTATGCTTTATTTTTTCAGGAAAGGTAAAAACACAACTGAAGCTCCAAAAAAAAGAAAAGATTTGTGCAGTGCATAGAGAAGGTACTGGGACTGATTGAACATGTCAGAAGTGGTTTGCTTGGTGCTACATTTTGACCAAAGAATTCTTTGCTGTGGGGCCCTCCTATGCATTGGAGGATGTATAGCAGCACCCCAGCCTCTACTTACTAGAAGCCAGTAGCAGGAGATAGCAGACATACTCCAAATATCCAAATCAATAAAGTTGGTGAAATAAAAAAAAATGTGTCTTTTATTTTATGGAAAAAAGTAAGGAACTTTTTGGCCAACCCAATACATCTCTACTTGTCACTGACCTGGGCAGCATACTTCCTCACGTTGAAGAGTTATCCTTGAACAATTTGTTTAGGTGATTAGGCTCACAGACTTTATTTGACCATCAGATGCTCATATTGTCATTTTTCTGCCATGTTTCATTCTACAAATATAGTCCTGATTAATTACAGTTAAAGAGATTCTTTCCCTCGTTTTTAAATTTCCCTCTCTGTCCCTTTTGGGAAGTCCCCAAAGGTAGTCTGAATATAAATGTTAGTCTTGCTCTTTTGATGGCACCAAAAAGCTGCCATTCAGAGGTCCAGCTGGTGGGGTGTGACATTGCTTCATACAGAATGACGGCGGGGATGCCAGAGGTGACCCTGGCCATACATGCAGTCACGGCAAGCTGCTGTCAGCACACAGCACTCTGAAAACCGACACCCGCAGAGCACTTGACTTTTCTTGAGTGTGCATGTATGTGTGTGTGTTTATATTTGTGACAAATTACAATTGCACAGAAAAAAAGTCCTACAACTCACAAAATAGAAACTTCAAAAGAAACAAAAAGTAATAGGGTGAAAATTCAGTTTCCCCACCACCCCTACTTCAACTTCCAGCATCATCCCTGGAGGCAGCGGTTATTTCAGTGTCTCACACGCTCTTTCAGACACTGTGTGAAAACATCGTTGCCAGTGTATTCCTTTTGTTTCCAAAGCCAAACACTTCATTTCAGACAATTGTACATTTAAAAGTATCCAATTATATATTAAAAGTGAAAAGCAAGTGACAGTAATGTGAGTATATGTTTCCATTTTTGTAAACTAGTAATACATTAGAAGAAAATTCAGAGCAATGATGTAACAAAATGTTAGGGTTATCTTGGTCAGGGTATGAGGGAGTGGACTTGAGTCAGTAGCCTATTCATATTATGTGAACATAAAAAAATTACATAGTTTTTTATAATAAGTATGGTTGTAATGTAGAAGCAAATTTCAAGAGGTCTTCTGTGTGACTACGTGCGTATGTGTGAGGAGTTGGCTTTCTCTAGAACAGGTATCATGGGTTGTCCGCAGTCGATTGTCATCTGTCCTTATCTACCAAGTTAAACTAAAAATAAATTTTTAGAGCAGAGTAGATTTTATTCAGGTCATGGAACCTTCACAGATATGTTAACCGAAAAACAAGGGGGCAGGGGGAAAGTGGCAAACATGACATTAAGCTGTGTGCATTTTTTTTGTAGTCATAAGTTTCTGTAGTGACTGAATATTATTTCCTTTAGTACTATTATTTTCAGAAAACTCTTGGCTTCACCCAGAAAGCACAGTAGAATAACTATTTGCAGGTTTTAACTACAGGCATGCCTCATTTTATTGTGCCTGCTTTTTTTTTTAAATTAACTGATGGTTTGTGGCAACCCTTCCACAAAAGATTGTGATTCCTTCAAGTATCAGATAATGGTTAGCATGTTTTATCATGAAAGTATTTTTAGTTAAGATACATTGTTTTTTAGACATAATGCTATTGTCTACTTAATAGACTACAGAATAGTGGAAACAACTTTTTTATGCAGTGGGAAACCAAAATAATTGTGTGACTCACTTTATTGCAATATTTGCTTTATTGCAGTCATCTGGAACTAAATCGACAATGTCTTTGAGATATACCTGATTGATATTAATTGTATATTGTTACTAATTGAGGTTTCAAGTTTCCAATGTTTTTATTTTGTATTTTTAAAATATATTTTGTTGAGCCCTGGCTGGTGTGGCTCAGTGGATTGAGTGCGGGCTGGGAACCAGACGGTCCTGGTTCGATTCCCAGTCAGAGCACATGCCTGGGTTGCAGGCCAGGTCCCCAGTGAGGGCCATGTGAGAGGCAACCATACATTGCTGTTTCTCTCCCTCTCTGTCTCCCTCCCTTCCCCTCTCTCTAAAATAAATAAATAAAATCTTTAAAAAAAAAATATATATATATATATGTTGTTGATTATGCTATTACAGTTGTCCAAATTTTTCTCCCTTTGCCCCCCTCTGTCTAGTACTCTCCTTTACTCCAGCAATCCCCTCCCTGCCTTAGTTCATGTCCATGGGTCATGCATATAAGTTCTTTGGCTTCTCCACTTCCTATACTTTTCTTAACACCCCATGTCTATTTTGTACCTACCAGTTATGCTTCTTAATCCCTGCACCTTTTCCCCCATTCTTCCCTTTTCCCCTTCCGGCTGATAACCTTCCAATTGATCTCCCATTTCTGTGATTCTGTTCCTGTTCTAGTTGTTTGCTTAGTTTGTTTTTGTTTTTGTTTTTCTTTTTTGATTCAGTCGTCGATAGTTGAGAGTTTGTTATCATTTTAATGTTCATAGTTTTTGACATCTTTTCTTAAATAACTCCCTTAACATTTCATATATTAAGGCCTTGGTGATGATGAACTCCTTTAGCTTTACCTTGTCTGGGAAGCACTTTATCTGCCTTTCCATTCTGAATGATAGCTTTGCTGGCTGGAGTAATCTAGGTTGTAGGTCCTTGCTTTTCATCACTTAGAATACTTCTTGCCAGTCCCTCCTTGCCCGCAAAGTTTCTCTTGAGATATCAACTGATTATATTATGGGAACTCTTTTGTAGGTAATGCTCTGCTTTTTTTGCTGCTTTTCTTGCCGCTTTTAAGATTCTCTATCTTTAACCTTTGCCGTTTTAATTATGATGTGTCTTGGTGTGGACCTCTTTTGGTCCAACTTGTTCGAGACTCTCTGTGCTTCCTGGAATTGTAGGTCTATTTCCTTCACTAAATTAGGGAAGTTTACTTTCATTATTTTTTCAAATAAGTTTTCAATTTCTTGTTCTTCCTCTTCTCCTTCTGGTACCCCTATGATTCAGATGTTAGCACTTTTTGAGATGTCCCAGAGTGTTCTTATTGTCCCCTTGTTTTTTTGTTTGCTTGTTTGTTTTTTGTTTTGTTTTGTTTTTTTTAATTTGTTTCTTCTCTCCTGGTTGACTATTTATTTCTTCCTTATGTTTAAGTTATTGAATTGAACCCCAGCTTCCTTCCGTTCGCTGTTGGTTCCCTGTCAATTTTTTGTTTCACTTACTGTAGCCTTCATTTCTTCTCTTAGCTTCTGTCATACTCAGTGAGTTCTCTGAGCATCCTTATCATCAGTGTTTTGAACTCTGCATCCGATAGGTTGGCTATCTCTGTTTCATTTAGTTCTTTTCCTGGTGTTTTGTGCTGTTCTTTCATCTGAGCCACATTTCTTTGTCTCCTAAATTTGGTAGACTCCCTATGTTTGTTTCTCTGTGTTAGGTGGAGCCACTTTGACTCTCTGTCTTGGCACACCTGTTACATTGTATGGGGCAGAGCCTTGGTAAATTGCCAGGTAAGGGCACCCCACTTCACTGCTTTGAAGCTCTGTATTTGGGGGAGGGGCCAGAGAGGGGGCAGTGCTGCTGCCTGGCCACTGGAGGCTTGTTCAGCCCTTGCCCCATTTTCAGTCACTTCACCTGCTTCCCATATGCGACTGGTGTCCCTCTAGCTGTTGCCCTGGCAGAAGTTCTCAGAGTGGGTGGTTTCGCATATGTTCTAGGACTACAGGCCCTTTAAATGGATTCTCCTGAGAAACTGGCAGTTTCTTCTGCTGTCCCAACCCCCACTGGTTTTTGCAGCCAGAAGTTATGAGGCTTTATTTTCTCAGCACTGGAACTCTGGGCTGCACGTCTGACCTGGGTCTGGGATGGCTCACTCCCCCAGTATCCCTCCTGATTTTTATCCACCACATGTGAATATGGGACTGCCCATTCTGCCACCTCACTACCCTCATACCGTGAGTCCTCTCCGCTGCAGCTCATTGCCTTCGCCCCTCGTACCCGTCTGGATGAATATGGCTTCTTTAAATCCGTGGTTGTCAGACTTCCATACAGTTTGATTTTTTGGCAGTTCTGGGTGTTTTTTGTTTGGAGGTTAGTTGTGATCCTTCCTGTGGTTGTGCAAGGAGGTGAAGCATGTCTACCTATATCTCCATCTTGACCAGAAGTCAGGTTTCCAACTTAAAGAGTAACACAAAAATATGTATAATGGCTAAAAATGTACTTGGAATGTAGTGTTTCTTAAAGGCAGCTTAATAAAATAGTAAATTTTAAAATTTAGTGCTCATTAAGTGGGTAATCCCATTTGTCTGAATGTATCAGTTATATACTGAGCTGTTTTGCCTAGTAAATTTTATTTCTAACATTATTCATAAATTAAAAAAACATGAAAGAACTCTCAATGTCCAAAGTAGAGGAGTGGTTAGATAAATTTTGACAGGTAACTAGATTTAATGTGGTGTGTGATGGATTATTACAGATCAGTAAATAAGATCCTTGAAGACTGGTTGATAGATAACATGAGATTATTTACAAAATTATGTTGACCATAAAAGAATGATATAAATCTTCATCCTTTAATTTGTTGATAATGCATATGTGTGTTTGAGTGCAGTTTTTTAAATTTTCAACGTTTCTAAGTTTTCTACAATAAACATTAACTATTAACACTGTGAAAATTAATAATCCTAATAAAGTAGATAAATAAAATAATTATTATGGTTAGACTTTTTCTATTTTTGTAAGTTGTTGGTAGTAACATCATTTTTTAAAATGGTTTCCTCTGTCAGAATAAGGCAGATTTCTAGTTTAAATACTAGAATCCTTTAAATAGGGATTCTTTAATTTCAAATATTCTCAGTAATTTTTTAAAACTTAGTTTTATTGAAATACAATTGACATATAGCATTGTAAGTTGGACAGTGTAATAATCTACTTACATTCATCATAAAATTATAACCATAACGTTTGATTAATATCCATCAACTTATATGGTCATATATGAAGATGAACATGGATAGTGATAATTCTTTCCTTCATTCTGATGGCATTTTACCTTTTTAACTACTTAGAGAATATCCTTTAATCATTGAGCTTTATAAATCTCACTATATCTATCATAGTTTACTTGTGTTTTTCTTTCCTCTCACAAGGGACACCCTTTAGTACTTTTGTGAATTAGTTTTAGATAGGTTTTTTGTTGTTGTTCCCAGGTTTATTTTATATTTTAAGGCAAAATAGCTTGTCACAATATTCACATTATATTAGATTTTCAGTAGAATCACTTAAAAGCCATAGGGAGACCTGTCGATCTTTGACAAGGTGTCATTTGTGTATGTGTGTGTTTACTCCTAATGCTCACTATGGATTAATTGTAAGTTAGGGACAGGTGGCGTGTGTGTGTGTCTGCTCTTTGAATGTGAATCAGTAAAATATATGAACACACATCCTGGTGGTAACATAAAATACAAGACCTGTGTGTGCACACGTGATAGTGTGTTAGCATGTGTGGTCATAATTCACTGTCAGGGAGAGTTCAAAGTCAGGGAGAGACCATTGCAAAACAGCCCTTTCCTTAAAGAGAAAGCCCTTTCCTTAAAGTTCTGCTTGTGTACTAAACAGAACTTTCAGTGTTAGTTTTATATTTTTATTTGATAGAATCTAAGGTTATGGAAACAACTGTAAAAATAATTTGTCCAAAAGAAGTCTGAATACAGTAACCTAATGGAGAAAATATTTGAGAACATGGTTCATCGGGGAGTGCACAGATACACTTCCTCAAGTACTACATGGTGGAAGGGGAGAGAAAAATGTGCGATATTCTGGGTGGGAAACAGAGAATCTCAAAAACAAGTACAGATTTTATCATTGCATTATGTAGATTAAGAGATAAGTTCTTTCTTCTTGAATCCTTAGCAGTCTGAGGTGAGAGCTTTGCAGCTAACAAAAAGTCTGACAAACACTTTTAATACATGGTGGTACATTTCTAACATTGGACTATTCACATTTGGGGATTTAACTCTTGCTTTTAAATAACAGTGCTGAACTAATTAGTGAGATCCCTGGGAAAGTGAAACCCCAGATTCATTCCTGTTCACTTTGGACCCTTGTGGGTTCCCCTGCATTTTGTATGTGGTAGGATGATCTTTGGCAGCAAAGCCCGTCTCTTATGCTGTGTGTGTTTTCTTTCAGCCTGTCCCATGAGGAGCACCCCCATAGCCACCCTCTCTATGGACATGGTGTGTGCAAATGGCCAGGCTGCGAAGCAGTGTGCGAAGATTTCCAATCATTTCTAAAGTAAGAATCATTTTATTTGCTTTCTCATTTTTACATAGCTAGCACTTCCCAATGTTCGTGCTTTTCCCTATAAAATGCCTTTTTGCTGGAGGGTTCCACACCACTGCTTTGAGGGTGACTCTGTATCAGGAGGTCTGGCACTTTGGTCTTGAGAATTGTTACAACTTCCAGGGAGGGCTGCACTTTCAAGAGGAAAAGAGCTACTCCTAAGGGCAGTTTGATACATTTTGTTAGAGCCTGTGTTTACCCTTTTTTTTTTTCCAGAATGACAGTGATTAAACAAAAAGTCTCCCAATATAAAACTTGCAGTAAATTAGTTTTCACTTTCATTCATGTCCCTACATAACAAATCATCCTAACTCTACTTTTATAAAATTGGTGTCAGTCACTGGCCAATTGCAGTTTGGGTATTGGGCCTCTTCTTTGCTTTCATGCAAATGACTATAAATATAAGAAATGGATGCTGAGGAAATGCTGGCAGCTTGATTCTTGTCTTTATAATATTGCTGTTGACTTTTATTCAGATTCTTGTTCTTATGGGGAGAGTGGAGTAACTTTAATTTCTACCATTAAAGTGTGACTAAAACTGGGGTTATCTCATTTGAGTCTGAAACACTTGCAGAGGATCTCTGAAAGACATTGGTATGTCTAGTCTAGCTGCATTGAAATACTTCTGTACTACATCTTAATATTTCCCTTGCCTGCCCTACATTATTGACATCTCATAAATATATTGATAATATCATTGTCATTGACATGTAGACTGAATATACTAATATACAGCGCAACAACCGAACATATGCACAGATATAAGCCTGTGTATATTGGTGCGTAGATGGAGTTTACAGGTGGTGTGCTGGAGGCTCTTTTTCTCCAGCTGTTCTCTCTCATCAAGCCCCAGGAAACAGAAGCAGGCCAATTTATGTTCAGGTGTCTGACTTTGTGTGGCCTTTATATTCTTAGAACAATCCCCACATCTATCTTTATGGATGTGGATACAAATGTTATAATAAAGCCACTCTTAGAGATACAGCTAGTGTTACCTGCAAGGCATTTTTGGTGAATATCATTTTTTGATTAATGAAATGGAAATCTGTGAATCTGTTTCATAGCTTCCCAGCTTTAATATTTTACTTTAAGAGCATTAAAAATGTAAGTACTTACAATTTTTAAAAGAGAGATGCCTAAAGTTTTCTAAATATCGACAATAGAGGTCAGTGATATTTTATTTTAAATTAAACAATAGCCCTTTACCATTATTTCGATTCAAGTTAGTGCTTTGATCTGTTATAAATCACTCATTATAGAATTTTTGTGTTGTTATCTCCTTATCATTTGCCAAGTCCTATTTAGGTATTAAGAGAAAAAGATCTTTGCAGAAACCACTTTTAAATTCTCTCTTGGTACTGTTTTCACTCATCTATAGAATGGCTGATAAGCATCTGGGAATATGATATATTTTTATAAAGTCTTTAGAACTGTAAAATTGCTGTCAATATTTTTAGTGACATGTATCAATTTCAGAGTCACAGGAAGAAGGGCAGTTTTCCAAGTTGACCCATTAAAAAAATATTGTTAATAGCCAAGAGTATTTCCATCCAAATTCACAAATCGTAGGTGATTTATATGTGAGCTGACAATTAGGTGATATAGACATACACATATGTACATGTATGTACATATGTGAAGGGATACCTCCACAAGGAGACAGCACAATTTCAAACCACATCTAGTATGGAAGAAAAGAATCTACACATCACTAGAAATGAGACCTAGACTTGATTCCTATTTTTAAAAAATCTATTTTCTAAGGATATTAGGAATCTGGCTCTCCTAATATCCTTAGAAAATATCCTTGTATAGGAAACCACTTATCAAATAGTATGGTTTCACACGTTACATGGCATGTTTTCAGTTCATGTTTGCTCAGTGGAATTAGAATGTCCACTATCAGCCTGCAACTTTAGCTTACTTCCTAGTAAGCTAGTATACTTACTTATTAATATATATTTGTCAGAAGACTTTTGTTTTGTTTACAAGCTATAGAGCTGCAACTTAAATTAGCTTAAGCCAAAAAGGAAATATGTGTGGGAGGGATTCTGGATGATACTTGGCTTCTGTAACTAGGAAGTCCAGTGGTATGTAGCACTCAAGCATGGCTGTATCCAGGTCTATAAACAAGATCTTTTGAATTTTAGTTCTCTGTCTGTTTGCTCTATTATCTGTTGTGTTGCCTTCATTCTTCAGCTCGTTCCAAGTTGAACTGACTGAAGTCAACATTTACAGATCACAAATTCATCAATCCCAGAGTGCATCCCTTTTCCAGAAAAATTCCTGGGCAGACTGTCATTGCTCAGACTGAGTCATGTGTTCTGCTCTGAGCCAGTCACACAGTGATGGAGCTGGAACTGCCTCACATGCCCAGCTGCAGAGCAGACGGAGATGCTCACTCACGTGGGCTGTGTGGGAGCAGGGACCAGAGGTTTGGTTCCTGAAACTCAGATACGAGTATTGTAAGCCAGCCCAGGGAGAGTAAATGCTAGATAAGAAAAAAACCCTCTAGAACTCGGAGTTAGTTCTCTCAGTGCTTTCCTGAGTTACATGTTGATTGGCCACATATGACAAATTTAGGATTTTGATTTTCTTCTACAGCATGAATTTTGCTCTTGGAAATTCAGAGTTGTCTTCAGGTTTTGGGTATCTTGCCTAATGTAGTGGAAAATTAGTCTTCTGACAGATTCATGTCTCCTATGTCTTTGTGCAGTCCAAAGGGGAAGCATAGTGGCTTTAATGAAGCCAACCCTTCCTTCCAGTGAACTGGACTGAAAAAGCCACCCAACTTTTGCCCTGGCCTGTGTGGTTCAGTTGGTTGCTGCATCATCATGTAACCTAAAGGTTGTGGGCTTGATTCCCAGTCAGAGTACATACTTAGGTCACGGATTTGATCTGGTCTGGTCACGTACAGGAGGCAACCAGTTGATGTTTCTCTCTCACATCCATGTTTTCCTCTCTCTAAAAGCAATTTAAAAAAATGTCCTCTGGTAGGGATAAAAAAGAAAAAGCCACCCAAGTTCTTATGGTTCAGATAGTGGCACGTGGCTTCTCTGAATGATGTCATCATGGAGTCGTCGTTATTAGGAAGAAATGTTTAAAGCATTTATTCTCAAATTGCCAGATTCATAGACTATGAAAGCACCTCATTTCTGGGCACCTTCTTCTCTTCTATTATCTATCTTTCTTTGGAGGTATTTTCTTATGGTTTAAGCCAATTGATACCAGTGGTGCTTGGATTCTCCAAGGCACTCTTACAAAAAGTAGCCTTGTTCTGTCCTTGATTTAGGTGTTGCTTCATATATTTTCTTCACCTATATTCTAACCCCTTAATTTTAAACTTCCCTGGTCAGAGTTCATAATTAAATAACCCTGAACTGTAGAACAGGCGCAATTCCAAGTGCTTTACATATGTAAGTCGTTTAATCCTTACAAGCACTTTATAGCGATACTATAAAAGTACTACTCTCAACCCACAGGTAAGGAAACTAAGTCACAGAAACAGTAAGTCCTATAGCTCATAAGGGGTGGTGTCACGATCCCGACTCAAGCATTCTGGCCTTATAGCCTTTGTTCTTACCGACTGCACAATACCATCTGCTTAGAAGCAGTGCCTTTTATTAACTATACACTTTCTATTTAAGGTACTCGGTCAAAGAAAAAAAAAACTTTGAAAAAAGTCAGTTTGGGTAGTGAAGCTACTTACTATTAGTGTGAGTATGTTTTCTGTGCTGGTTACATAGCATCTCCGAGCTTCAGTACCAGCTCGTGAAATTTGGGATAATGATAGTAACCAACGTCTTATGGCTGTTAAAATTTAAAGGTACATCACGTAACGTGCCTAGCCCATACTAGATACTCTTTAAAAATATTAGTACTTTTCTTCTTATTTATCTAATGAAATATATTTTAAACAGAGGGATAATTTAAGCTATTGAAGCATTTCTGACCTTGTACCTAGGGACTGTGCACAGCATTGATCTATTAGAAAAGACTCTTCTTAATCATTTTTTAACCATAAATTTCTGGTAAAAATTCTCACACAGTGAATGTGGTTGTAGGGCAGAGGATAGCAAACTTTTTGTTGTAAAGGATCAGGCACTAAATACATTAGTCTGTCACAACTGCTCACCCTTGCCCCCTTGTAGCACACAAGCATCCATAGGACCACATGTAAGGAGTGGCTCTGTGCTTTGGGCCAGATTGCTGACCTCTGACATAGGGTAAAAGTTTTGGTATCACATTTTTTACCTGAGAACTCTTTTTGTAGTTCCTTGGTCATTGCTATCCAGTGTTATTTTTGTTTGAATTCACAGAGTCTTTAAGTTTATTCCTATTTGGGGGAATATCCGTGCATGTCTTGCCCTTTGCTTCCTTTCCCAGCTACAGTTTTTATGCTCCCATGGACCAGGATTCCTTCCTCCTGGTATTTAGAATATGAGGGGAAAGTGGTAACTTCTTTTTTTTTTCCTGATCTTCTGTTGCTCAGGCTACTATGATGTAACTTTCAGAGAGGCCAGGATCAGTTATTCAGGGTAAAAAACCCATCTGACAATAAAATGCCACTGTTAACAGAGAGAGGGATTACATAAAGGAGGGGGCAGGGAAGTCACAGGTCTAAAGATGAGGCATATTTTTGTCCCTCCTGAGAAAGAAATGTCATTACTGTTGGTGAATCAGAACCAGAGATGTGACACTTTTCTGTGACCATTCTGCAGTGTTATCCCAATGTGAGGTATACCACAGGGCCTTGATTTCAAAGATAAACCCTGTACAGATCAGCATGCTGTTGTTTTTCCCTGACTGCTTTATCAGAATCAGCAGATACCCAGTCCATTGTAGGCATTTATTTCCCTGTTTCTTCTCAAAACAAGTTGCAGTTTTAGTGTTGATTTTTTTTTTAATCTATCAACCATGAGTTATCATGTGACTGTTGTATTTGTTAGAGCTAACTGATACCAGCAGGTGCTCCTGCTAACTTTAATGAAATCCTCCAGCCCTGCATTGCTTGGAATCCTTAGATATAACAGAAAAACAAAAACAAGCCCAGTGCCATCCAGATGGGCAGATGGGTGAAGCTCCTGGTGCACCCCATTCTCTCCCACTCAGATCCATTTTTATCTTTCAAACCAGGTTGAACACACAATCTGTACCAGTAAAAACACGGACTTCTAATTCTTTTTCTTTTTAAAAAAGGACTCATATTTGGCAAGGTAGAGAGTGAATTTGAAGGTTAAATCATGACCACATTTTCCTGTTTCCAACTTAGAATGTAAAATCAGACACAGGCCTGATAGTTTCACAAATACCAGGTACTCTTAATATGCTTGCAGAAAATACTCCCTTTCCCCCTAGATTTTCTTTTAGATGGTCACATGTAATAAAAGTGTAATTTGTATCCTTGTTTAGTATCCATTTTAAAGAAATTTTGGGTAGTGTTTTGTTTGTTTGTTTCTATTTTTTGGTTATTTATCCTGGAAAAAAGCACCATGCAAAACAAAGTAAAAATTCCTTTGCATATTAGTCAGATGTATATTTATTGAAGCCAAAATAAATGTTATACGCACTCTAATAGATGACTTGGACAGAAACGTTGAAAAAAAAAATGCCCAGAGATGGAACTTTGACCCTTTCAAAAAGGCTGAGGGCCATAGACAGTAGAGGACATTTCATTGGTAATGTGCTTTAAAAAATTTTTTTCTATGAATTTTACTCCTCAAAACTGTAAAGAGTTTTATGTGAAAGAAACTAAGTGCTTTCTGTAATGTTTTCACAAGTGTTTTTATCATGGTAACATCTTGTTTACTTTAGTTCCCTGCCTAAAACTACTTGGAACATGTTAAGAAAACATTGCAAGAAAGCCCTGACAAAGAGGCTTTTGTTTAACAGCCACCGTGAGGCTGCGAGGATCACAAAGGTGTTAACTTTCAGCCCCTTAAGCACTTCCACATGAAATTCCAGCAACTCTGTTTGTGGTTTTGGAAAAACAAAGTGAATGTTAAAGAAACCAGGTATATGCTAATACATGTCGAAAGAGGCCGGATATCATAAATTGTTTCAAAGCCATTTGCGGCTCTCGGTTTGCACGCCTGAATGTTCTGCATTGAAATTACCTCTGGTTAGTACAGCAGACTGGAGCACAAGCAGAGGGACTAGCCGGCTATAATGTGGGAGTATGCAAATTGAATCCCTGCCTCAATTTACATCTGAACACTGGAACAAAATTTGTCCGCCTCCCGAGTAACAACTCTGAACACTACAAAATGAGTTTAATATTTTTATGATTTTGACTTTTCCTCATATTATGCATTTTTAAATTGTTTTAGAAAAATGAAAATGGGGTGTTACCAAAAACTTTTTTTTCCCCTTAAAAAGTCTGTCACCTTTCTGACATTGTTCCCGAGTTCAAGACCTTTCCCAGTACTCAAAGAGGTCAGAGTGGCTTAAATACCACAGTGCCCTCTAGTGATCTATAAAATATTACCAGTAGATAGAAAAGTTTAGACAAGTTTGCCAAAGATAACAGACCCAATGCCACCAGTTTGCTTGAAACGAAGCAAATAACATTTAACTTATTTTTTTAGCAAACATATTTTAGTTGGAAATGCAAATGAAATGGAATTTTTTCTTGTAGGCTTTAAAAGCATCAGAAAATTTTTTCAGTGTCTACTCCTGCAGTTAATTCTGCATATACCTACCTGCCTGTTTGTAGACAGCATATTGTGTCACTCCAGATACATTGTTGTGTGTTCACATATTTTAAGAGCCGTTAGGTAGCTTAGGTATTTCACATGATTATTTCCGGTGTGTAATTAGAAGGCATTACTTAAAAGACAGGGATCATCTTTGCTCCATACTTTTATTGACACTGTCTACCGTATTATGGCCATGTCTAAATGGCAAAATTTATTATTAGCAGTAGTGTCACAAAAGTCTGAGACAGCGATTTTCCTTTCAATAAAAGTAGTTAAAAACCTTTTAGAAAATCCATAATTTTGATTGCTGGTACTTCATAAATGTATAACTGGTACTTTTTAGCTGTCTCTTTAGGGAAAAATGAGTTTTATCACCTGCAGTACCTGGGTTAATGAAATTGTGTGTTGGAATTTAGCCAGGATGAAAGATGAGATCATTTCAAGGCACTAATACTGGCAACAGGTCTTATAAAAAGCCCTGATTCTTGAGTGAAGTATCATTAGATTTTTTTTTACTATTTTATTTAAATTGAGAGATTAAGTTAGTTGTCATTTTCAAAGTTTCTACACTGATGAGATTCTCATTTGGCAACACATTCAAGACCCACTGACCTAAAAACCTGTGTGGAGCCAAGTGAAACAGAGAAATGTCCATCAGTGCCTAGTAGAAGAATTTCCTTGCCTCAGATTTCAACTATAGTTCCTGTTCAGCCCTTTACAAATCACGACTCTCATCTCAAATTTGAAATAATGCTGCCTTTTTCCCCATGTTCCTCCTGTGTTTGATTGTTTGTGGATATTAGCTGTCCAGGAAATCCCATACTTACAGATATAAATCCAGAATGATCTTGTTTTTCCGCAGCCAGCCCAGGATGTATTAGACAGTTATGATGATTTGTTAATTTCTGTGACCCGTATTTATTTTATGTGTGCTGTATACTGTGAGGGGGAATCAGCTGTTGGAATCGTCTCCTGTCTCACACAGAAAGGAAGCGCTCAGCTTTTTCTTTTCTGCTTTGGGTTTTCTTGCTTTATTTTTAGAAGGTTTTATTTTTTTAATCTCTTATTGTCTGTTATTTATGCACTTCTTCATATGGTGATAAAAAAGAAATACATTATGCCTGATACACTTCAGCTCAGCCCTGTCAAGGGCAGGTCTTTGGAGATCTGTGAACAGCACGCATTCTTTCCAAATGTGTTTTCGACCCGTAACATGTCTTAACTACGTAGTTCTGTTCTCATTTTTGTGGTAATGCACATTTCCCTCAAATAATATGTTAATCCTCAGATTTAATATGTGTTTAGGTAGAATTCTGCATGAAATAATAAAATTATATTAGTCTTGAAGAAGAATAAAAATCACCAAGGTAGCATTATTTCTTTCTCT
>PVJI01007202.1:0-50000 GCA_004026765.1 Micronycteris hirsuta | reverse complement strand
TTCTGCCAGTTTTCCTGGGGATCCCAGTTATAAGGAACAGGGATGGGGGGCATTGTTAGTATGGGTTCCACTTCTGGTATAAGTTGTGTATGAACTACCATATTTTATCAATAATTCCATTCTTGGTATAACTAATAGAAAATTAATTGCTAAAAGTAAAAATTGGGTCAGAAATGGAGATTATTAAAATGTACAATTGAAAAAGCCTGACCTTGCAAACCCCATTTATGCAACTGAGTTCCAAACGCGTTTGAGTGCTTGGTGACTCACTGTGGCTTCTTCTCTGGCTGGTTAGTACAGGCAAGAGGTTAGCCGACTGGAGGAAATTAAAACAATGTTGTACATTATATTGTTACCAGCCATCAGAAAGGCTGTTTTATATGCAAGACAGCAATGCTGAGATATATGGAGAGCCCTGGGCTAAGTACAGAAGATAATTACATTTGGAATTTTACTGAGTTAAGTCATTTACAGCTTCAAACAGTTGCAGAGAAAAATCAGCCAAAACACACTTACACTTTTTGTTGTGACTTTTCAGGATACAAAGGACTTTTTAAAATTTACTTATTATCTTATATGGCATTTGAATTTTTAAAGTAAGATTGTCTCAAAAGTTATTTTCTTCAGCTAGTTAATATTTTTCTATTCAGACAATAGATATGAACTTACTAGAACAGCAGAATATTTATATAGGGAAAGGGCACACCATAAAGTCCCCAGATTTTTATGTCAGTTTTTAGAAACATCTTTAAATTTAACATGTTTATTGGAAAGGAGAAAAGTCGCATATTTATCTCTCAAAGTTCACTTATATTGAAGTATAATAGTAAGCTGCTGAAAAGTTGAATTCAGCCTGAATTTACATATGTTGGTGGTGGGGTTTATAAACAGATTTCTGCATTTGTTTATTTAATTGATAAAATTAAATTCTTAAACATTACCTAGAATAAATTATCTACTAAAGATGCTGTCATGGTTTGCTCAGATAGGCATTGCAGACTGCAGATCTGAATGTGGGGACACTGTTACTCAGGAACTGGTTATTTATTTGTTACTTCTCACTCTCCGCAAAGAGCCAGCAGGAGGAAAAAAGGAGGTAAACCATTAATAAGTGAAGTAACTCCTGGCAGCTTCGATGTTGTTTTTTTCATAGATATGGCCTAAATAGTGGTACAAACTGACGTGAGGATGCTTTGATCATTTGCGGATTTCATTTATTTATAAAGTTTCCTTCATCCTTCAGCTGCTAATCAAACTGAAGGTAGACATTTCAACTTGTGGTAGGAATCCAGGAAGATCAAGTGGCCAGAAGTTACTGTGTGGTAGATACTTGTCATAATCCAGATAATACTTTTGCTGGAGAGTCTGCTTTGATGAAAGAAGGGACAGGCGAATTCTGAAGGGTTTGGTTTTCTCAAAGCTTGAGAGAATTGTTAGAGTGTCAGAATAGTGCTTGTCAGAAGCAGGGGTTTTCAGCTACAGACCATGGACCAAATCCCATGAGCTAAGAAAACTTTTTGCATTTTGAATAGTTGGGGGTGGGAATCAAAAGAAAATTAAATTATATGATATTCAAATTTCAGCGTCCATATATATGGTTGTATTGGAACATGGTCACACCCATTCATTTATAAATTATCTGTGGCTGCTTTGGGGCTACTACATAAAAGTTGAGTAACTGTGAGAGTCCCTATGCCCTGTACGGCTGACAGTATTTCCTGCCTGGCTGGCCCTTGCAGAAGAAGTTTGCCAGGCAAAAACAATTTCATCACATTATTAGAAACTTGCTCCCTTATTTTCCTGACTACCTACCTAAAAGTCTACTCACCTCTTCTTACCTCTCCCTTCCTCGCCTTTGTGTATAAAATTAGTCTAGTTACCACATTGGTCAGGTTTCCTCAGCAGTAACTGTACATGACAAGTACCTGTTGATCTTTGGCGTCATGGAAAGCTGGCTGAGGGATATATGTTCATTCATTCATCCATTTATTGACACATGCATTTAGCAGACATTACCTGGAACCTATAACAGCAGGAACGTTGCTGGACCCTCTAAGGAATACAACAGTGAGTAAAATAGATAGGGCTGACCTCCTGGTTCTTATATTGTTGAGCAAAAATAGACCATGAATAACTAATTTTGCATTGGAACTGTCCCTCAATTGAGCAGTGCTAGCCAACACTAATGGGTTCTTGAAAACACCAGAAACAGGCTCAGAAGAGAGTTTCAGTGCTAGGAAGGGACCAAACCAAAGCAGATTTTATTTATTAGTTAGTATTCAATCAGATGAAATGCACAAGAAAATGTCAACAGTTACTAGTATTTAAAGACACCTTGTCCTGCAATAGAGTTAAGACAAGCCTTTATCAGGAATTAGATTGAAAGTCCCGGCTGCAGACCCTGACACATTTGGGAGAGTTTGGGGCAAGGTACCGTTACACTCACAGCTCCTCTCATCTCAGGCCTCCTGTTCTCTGAAGCTCGGCATTTCCATGCTTATGCGGTCACAGTTGCCATTTCATTCACCTGTGTCTGAAAATGTACTTTTTAATGAACTAACAGGCATTGTGCCCGTAGAACCTGAGGTAGTGGAGAAATCAGGTCTATGCAGAGGTGTTCTTGTGCTTAAACAGCCTTTGTATCTCATTTCACTGGCATTGCCCGCCATTCTCTGAGCAGCAGACTAGTGTGTCACCTCATTTAGAGGGGTGCCCTGGACAGGACTGACTGAAGAGCTACTTCTTTCCTTCAAAGAAGGCATTGCCCACTCCAGGAAATACCAGAACCTCCAAGTATCTCACAGTATATTTATTAATTTGAATTTGAAAACTATTTGCATCACTGAGCACTACAGCAGGAAGCGATCAAAGTTTGCATGACTCCCAAAAGATGAGTACAGTGTTAGAGTGAGAAGAGAAATCTCTCCCTGCCGCCAGACTTGACTCACAAGGCCTCACTCAGGCATTTACATCTGGGAGAAGTTACACGTGCCCCTATTATAAAAACAAACCCAATCAGCCCAAATTGGACCTTAGAGTAGAGATCAACAGAGGGCCTTTCTGTCCGCCTTACAGAATCAGTGTGGAAGGATTTCATGGGAGAATTCAGGGGGGTGGTCAGTCAGCACCTGACGTGACCAAAGCTCGTAAAAGGCGCTTGAGTGCTATTCTGCGTACATTTTCAGCTGCTGGATTCTAAGCCCTGGAAACCTCAACTCTGACCCCAAACAGAAGGCACTGTAGTCAAACCTCCGTGAAGAACTGAGTACAATAATTGTTTTTAATCACCATGGTTAGCCATGGGGGATAGTGGCTGGAGATGTTTCCATTGCGCTGCCTCCTGCTTGGAAAAGCCAGGAGATTCTAATGGTGAGAGTTCAGGCAACCAGCCAGAAGTAAAGGTGATAGGTGTGGCTATGACTCAGATCTCTCTAATCAGTGTGGTGTGTGAGATGCATCTTTATTGTTAGCATTTTTGTTGGAAGATATCAAAATACAGAATGCGTGTTTCTTAGCAGTGGACACCTTACATAGAGCTTGTTAACAGAGAAAGTTTGGTTAATTCAGTTTTCATGTTACACTGTGACTCTTCTCACTGAGCAGGAAGAGGGTTCAAAAAGACATCTTAGTGGGTATTCAGAGCCTTTTTGAATATTTCTTATTGCATTTCATTATTATTGTACAAAGACAGTTATAATATTTTTGACATTTTATCAATGGATTAAGTGGAGGATTAACCCTGGCTATTATCTGGAAGCCCAGCATTACAAACCCAAGAAGTTGTGTGAAGCCCTTACATTGTACACTTCAGGCACATTACAGAAAGACACATGGACACCATAGGAATCATTTGGGTCAGGGATATGGCTTCTTGAGGTCAGAGAATGTATTTAAGATTTCTGTTAGATGCTCTCTTTTTTACAGATTCTCCCATATGATACGCAGTCATAATGAGTTAGAACTGGAAAGGAAAAAATTGCCAAAATCAGTAGGCATGGTTTATAAAGGTCCCTCCTACCCAGACAAAGGGGAGAGACAAAGGAACTGGAAGTAAGTTGAGAATAAGGATTGCCCACCACACATGCCATAGACAGGATTGTAAGGAAGCACTTGAACCTTCCTTGATAGTTGAGCACTACTGTCTACCAGGCATGGGCACAGGAATTTCAATTCATGTGAATCCATTTACCTGGGTTCACTCAGGTGGGCCATACTTATTAGGACTTCTCTCAACCATGGAACTGTGGGTGAGATATCATAAGAGGCATCTCACAGGCCAGAACAGAATCCATTGTAGAAAAGGAGGAAAACATTCAGTTCAACAGGCAACAAGAAAAAAAGTGTTTGACAGACTTATGTCCATAGGAAACTGAGACGTTCATGATGTAGGTACATTTTTCTGGCCACAAATACTGTGTTGCTTTGAATCTATTCTATGACCATGTGACCTTGCTCAGTTGGCAGCACCGTTTCTTATGTATGAAGATGGGTTTTGAATGAAAGAAAAAAGGAGCCCTGGAGATTGGGCATTTCCATCACATCCATGGCTCAGCATGTGTTGGGACAGGGTTCAGGACAGGCTTCCAGTGACCCCTCAACCTACAGAACCTTTAAGGTGAATATTGAAGGCAACTTAAGGGAAAGGGAGCCAGCCAAAGTGATGGGGATAATCTGCCTGACCCAGGCAGGAGGTGTGGGCGGAAAAGTGTATACTCTTATTCTTTGGTAGTTTGATTCCATTTAGTCACCCTTTATCAAGCACCTATTCAAAGTACTGGGCAGATAGGTAAGGTGGCCTCTTCCTTCCTGGAATGTGAACCTAGTAGGGAGGGTAAGACTAGAACTTCTCCAAATGCAGGCATAGTTTGGGGTTGACGGAGGGGACATTGGGGAGGTGACAAGGGAAACGGAGATTGGCGAGGACATTCCAGGCCAAGGAAGCCACTTAAAGTTTAGCCTGATTATAGGGTGAAGGAGCAGGATAGTGGAAAATTTTCTTGTTCTTTTAAAAATTTCTCTATCAGTTCAACAGAAAATAGGGTGACGAGACATCACAGTTTGCTTGTCTGGGACTGAGGGATGCCTGGGACTTGGGTTTCCCGGTTTCAGAACTGGCAGAGTTCTGGGCAGACTGCTGTGAGGTGGTCACCCTGGCGATCCGTTTAAGTTCAAGAGAGGGCTATTGAATGCTTCATGGTCTGCTTGTAATTATTTCTCAGAAGGCCTTGAAAACCACTTGAGAGGATATTTATTGTGCTCCTACTATATATCAAGGCACTGTTCTAGATGCTTCATACCCTCAATTTCATTGAGTCCTACCCTATTTCCTCAATCCTAAGAACTTTTTTTTTTTTTTAAGGAAAAAGCTCACATTTGGAAATCAGTTTGTGTCTCACACTTAATGAGCATGTGTAATGTAATGTTTCTTACTGCTCTTTGAAAAGGTATTACTGAATGGATGGTGATCTTAACAGTAATAGGCCTCTTAGAGTCAGGAATGATTTTCAGTTGCCCCCTCCTTTACAGATCAGGAAACAAAGGTTTAGAAGGTCTCATTAACTTGTTCAGAGCCAGTGGCAAACAGTGGACAGCACCCAGATTCTAGCCCAGCTTTTGTAACTCACACCCTTTTATGCCAGTGCTGGTTTTCACCAGGGTGGTCCTGGCCCCGTGGGGTTCTGGGCCTACACCTGAGAGCTGCACAGCACTGGTTTTAAAACATGGCTGTTGGACTGTTCTCTTCTCGGCCTGGTAGAGCTCTGCCTTGCAGTCTACACAGCAGGGTGAGGCTGCAGCTCAGCAACACTGGGATCACTCCACAGTTTCCTAAATCATCACATCAGCATCTCTAAGCTCTAAGAAAGTGTCAGCAGGGAGAAAAATGCACAGGTTTCA
This sequence comes from Micronycteris hirsuta, assembly GCA_004026765.1. Lineage (NCBI taxonomy): Eukaryota > Metazoa > Chordata > Mammalia > Chiroptera > Phyllostomidae > Micronycteris > Micronycteris hirsuta. Next base: position 44,105 of record PVJI01007202.1, on the reverse strand, counting down.
GTAGCAGGGGGAGACATTAAGCCTAACACAAATCTATTATTGTAGGGACTTTACATGTGATTATTCTACCATTAGCGGTGCTATTTGTAATCACACCCGCTTTCTGGACTTTCACAAATATATTAATGTGACCCTCTTTGTACTTTTCTAACCCCCTCCAAGTTGGTACTCAGGACAGTGGCAGTGGGATGACAGCCTCATGGCTATCTCTGAATAAATTCAGAGAATGCTGGGCAGAGAGGGCCCGATAGCATTGTAGTGTCATGTTGCCAAAGCTTTGTGAGGAGAGCCAAGAAAAAGAAGAATCTCTGGGTTTCTCCCTTCTATGTCTCTCTTTGAAAACAGACACTTAGTTTTCATAATTTAAAATCCTGCTAACTCTGGGAGCATTAGAATTCCTAGACTATGACTGAGTATTAGCGTGCGTCTGCTTAAATGTCAAGAGAGTCTTTAATAACAACATGCAAGGGATGTGAAGATGGTGACAGAATACAATGAAAGTGGGGAAGTTCTTCAGTCAGGGTGAAGTGAGCTGTAGGCTGCCTCCACCTGAGAGTTGTAGTTGGTGGTAAAGAAATTGTTTACAAGTTTTCGCTGATGCCGAGTCAGGAAAACGTGTGGATGACCATAGTTTGGTAAAGTGGGTTGAAAATCACTTTTTAATAAATAACCAGTTTGGTGGAAGGATTTCATTTCTACCCCTTCCAGCCAGTGCTTCCCCCCACCCCCCTTTTGCTCTTGTTCTTCTGATCATATGTTACTCTGCCTCAGTAATTCTGCTTGGACCGTCGCTGTATGCAGAGCTACTGAGGAAACCCAGACAGCCCTCTCTGTTTAAGGCATACTCAGCCCATGGAAGAGAGGACTATCTCCCATACCCACCTCATTAAACTTGGACACTTGGGGTCTTTATTCAAGCTACCTAATCCCATCTTCCTCCTTGGAGTGTTGGATTTAGTGAGAATAGGTACAACCCTAGTCAGTTAAATGGAGGCTCTTCATCGCACAGGAATAATCCAGACTTGCCGACCATAAATGGGGTTCCTGCCATAAAGACATGGGTGTCCCATCCTCTTGTGGAGCTCATGTCAGAGCTTAGGGTGGAAGCAGGAGGGAGGTACATCTGTTTCCAGTAGTGTCCCGGGTGTGCCCTATGACCACATCAATGAAGGTAAGTCAGACCAAGCCTCATATAACCAGAATTCCATTGTATTTTTTGCCCATTCTCAGCTCCGTGACCTTAGGTAAGTTCAACTGTGGTTCTCAGTTTTCCCAGCTATAAAATGTGGGAATAGGGCTAGAAGACTTAAAATAGCCACCTCAGTCTTGGCTTCTGTGAAATTAAGTGAGTTACCTGCCTCCTTCTTTTTACCTGTCCTCAGTAATTCTAATATTTTTACACACCCAAAGTCCTTCATGTATTTTAGAATTTTTTCCCACAGGTGAAAACCAGTCTGCCTGACAGCATACAAAATGATCATGTTAAATGAACCCGAAGCCATGTTTCCTTCTCTCTGCTAAAAGAATGTATTTAATCTCCTTAGTTTTTATCTTTGAAGATGTTGAATGGAGCTCCTAGCCTTAGGCACTTATCAGTAGATCTGGAGCAGTACACATGTTCTAGTCATTCACAGCCTGGGCTGTCTAAAACCCACTTTGAGGCTATGGGTAATAGAAAAGGGAATGGCTTATATCAGCCAATGGGGAAGGCATTTGCTAGGCTGAGGGAAAGATACAGTGAGAACCAAGAACATAAACCCATAAGAAATGGACTTCATCTTTCCCATGCTTTGTTCCATTCTTTAAAGCATTAAAAATCTCTCCTGAGTGAGCCCAGCTACAAACCACTGAACCCCTGTTATGTTGATGCAGATTCCAACATATACGTACCCAGGAGAAATCTATATAGACTTCACTGATTTAATTTTCCTTAAAAAAAAAAAAGTTTGTTGTTGTTTTTTTTTTTAACTTTGTGAAGCACTAGGCTCTATGCTGAGCTTATGTGCAAGAATTTCCCTGCTACTCAAAACAGCCCTTCCAAGTTCAGAGATTATTGTTCCAGGTTTACAGGGACAACTAAATACGTACAAAGTACATGCTGTGCCCAAAGTTGGGAGCCTTCACCCATTTCCACACTGCTGTCACACTATAGAACTGGTGAGAAAACCTGCTGATTTAACCCACCACTCCCGGACATGTGCCACTCTTGATGTCGACACCCATCCTGACCCACCAGGAAAGCTTTTAGAAAGTCATTCTCTTTGGATCTCACAACAAAAAAAAATTTTTTAACTTGCCAACCAAATTTTTAATTGACCTTTGAACTGAATTTTTCAGCCATTCCTTTGCTTTTCATGGGATTCAGTTTATAATGGAATGCTGGTATATACTTGCTAATATTAAATGTTTGTATTCTCATAATAATGAAAGGATGCTGTGAAAATTAATGGGATGGTGAGCTCATGGAATGATGGTATAAAAGGTAATAAAGACTCTGAAAGCTTTCTGAAGGACCAGTGAGTATTATAAAAGCAAGACTAAAGCGAGGATGTGGTTTCAATAGGTGTGAAGGTTTAGCCTTTGCCTAAAAAAACAAAAAGCAACCTGTGCCAGTTTTTTTCTCCCTTTAACTGTTAAAACACTTTGTGTTAAAGCTAGAATTGATGATAAAAATTCAAAGCTCATTTAAGAATATATTACATGCTAGTTTGCACTAATTAAACAAAAACAAAAACTTGGATCATTGCCTTTTTCTGTTACCTTGCCTATCTTTTATAGGTAGAATTGAGGTTGAGGCAAAATCAGAAACCTGGATAATTCTCAAAATGGACGATGAAATCTAAATAATATTCTCGGGGAAACATAAAATGTTCCCTATGGCAATGACCTCCAGGGCTATGGGTGTGGCTATATGTACAAGTCTGGGTATGAGCTTGCAGTCTTTAACTAGTAAAAGGTCAGCCTGTGCACAATTCCATGCAGTACAGAGATGATGATTCTTTTTGATGCTGAGAATTTGGATTTCTTTCTACTTCGGTCTTTGTAATTACTATATCAACAATGTTTGCCCCCAGATTAAGTCACAATTAATATTCATCAGACTCTTCAGTAATTATCACCTCTCGCCCTTTAATTTGTAATGTTCACTATGACAGACTACTTGCTTCCTACTTCTGTCCCATTATAATTTTAAAACAACATTTTTTAAATTAAGAATGTTTTACTTGTAACATCTAAAAATTTAGAACACTCACAAAAAACATAACTGTAAAAAAATGTCATTGCTAACATTTTAATTGTTCTAACTGAGCCACTCTGGAAAACTAAATTCCTTTAGCATTATGTTTTGTGTTCAGAGCATCATTTAGTTTGGCTGTTCAATAACTTACTGAAGAACAGAAGATGAGTACCATAAAGTGGCTCCTAATATGGTATCATTTTCATTTCCTGTTTGTTGAAAGATAAATGCTAACACTGTAGGACTCCCCCCACCCCCGCCCGCCCTGTAATTTATTCCTCCCTGAACCACAAGGGAATAAAGAGGGAAAAAAAAATAAGATACGGCTCAAGACAGTTATCCAGTTAGGATACCGAAAACCTTTTCTCTGCTGCTTATGTGCCCCTTCCCTCCCTCTGCCACCCCAGTTCCTGAAACACTTCCTCCCCTAGAAATACCTTTATTTAAAAATATCTTACATGATCATTATTTTGAAATAATTTTAGACTTACAAAAATAATTGATGTTTGAAAGATTTAAGCTTAGTTATGTGACGTAGAGGGAATGAGTCTCTCCTTAATTCTGTGTCCTTCCCTCTCACCCTCTTTTCCCTTCATTCCCTCTTCCCTCCCTCTCTCCCTTTCATTAATCTCTTATACATTTTCCCACAATTCCAAGCTGTTCTCTTAACTATGCTATTATCCTTTGGGGATACACTTCCCACTTCTATAGAAAATATTGTATTAAAAAGTCCAGGGCAAGCATACAGCAAGTAACACCCAATAAATAGTATTTGGATCCCTGCCATATAATCCAATTAGAAACTCCTGTGCCTTCAGAAGACAATGTTCTGTAGATTGAGGAGATCTCCATTTTTGTTAAGATGAGAGACTAGCACATGGTATGTACTTACATATTGAATAAATGAATAAGCTTATTCTCCATACATTTGAACATGGGAACCTGTAGCCCTGTGTCTGCCCTGCTAATAACATTGCTTGCCAACACTGTCTTAATCTGCACCTACGTGTTAGGAAAGATGAAGTTAACTTTGCATAAATGTACCCATCTGTCTAGGACTGTTCCCACAACCACAGCAGATGAATTTATGAGTTTTAGCTACCTAGCTCATTTTCTTTTGGCTTCCTCATGAACAAGGTTGGTTAATAGGCATGATTCACTTTTTTGTCTTTTAGCTGTCTGTGTTCCATGGGACTCCTTGGTGCCAGCAGGTCTAGATCTGCATAGTTAAAGGCCAAAGTCTCCTCTATTGAGAAATCTCATGCAGACACCTCCAGCCACTTGGAATTTGGCAGTGGTCACATAGATTTCAAAATGATGAAACAATGAACAATACTGAGTCATGTGTGATGGTGCCATAGCTTAATTTGGAATATGTATCATTTTGGATGTAATGATGTGTAGTAGTAATAGCATATTTAAATCTGTATTTGAAGAAATAACAAAGTATTTTCTCCATCCTAGCTTGCAAAAGACAAAGAACGCCTGCAAGCCATGATGACCCACCTGCATGTGAAGTCTACAGAACCCAAAGCCGCCCCTCAGCCCGTAAGTACTGAATTGCACCAAAGGGAAGAACCTGACAGCATTTCTTGTCTGCTTCTCCATCCAAGACACAGGAAGGATGCAGGCCCCTCTGGTAGTGTTGAATAGTTAAGGCTAAGCTGAACTGACTGTATCTGATAAATTTTTATGAATAGGGTACTGTGCTGGGCATTTAGGGAAACATGGGGTGATGCGGGCCCAGTCCTGGTTCACGAGGCCCAGACAGTCAGCTCTTCTTTGGGACAGATGATGGATGCTACACTGAGGTACTAAAATACGCTATCAGCCCTGGCTGGTGTGACTCAGTGGATTGAGTATTGGCCTGCGAACCAAAGGGTCACCGGTTCGATTCCCAGTCAGGACACATGCCTGGGTTGCAGACCAGGTCCCCAGTAGGGGGCATGCAAGAGGCAAGTACACATTGATGTTTCTCTCCCTCTCTTTTTCCCTTCCCCTCTCTCTAAAAATAAATAAATAAATTTAAAAAATACGCTATGAGAACTCACTGGGAGAGAAGAGAAAAAACTCTCTGAATGGTAATGATGCAAAGAAAAGACAACCAAACCACAGAGGCAAAGATGATGGCCTTGGGGCCCAGGGAAGCTGAGACTGTGAGCAGGAGAAAAGGAGCAAGGGCTAGTCCAGTCTGCGTGTGACAGGAAGGAAACACACATCGGAGTAGCTAGAGGCTCAGGTTATGGAGAACATCCAAAGAGACTGAAGTGAACACAACTCCGCAATTCAGAAACTAAATGTGGTACACTGTAATTGTTTAACTTTACGGGTCCCCCCTTTCTTTCCTTGTTCCCTTGTACTTGGCCTTAAGGAGGGCCATTGAGGCAGAGACAGTATCAAAGTGGAAGGATGGTGTCCCCAATTGCTGTCTCAGGACTCGTTCTTTGTTCTAAATTGATTTCTTTAATAGTTGTATTTCTCATATACTTACATTTCTAAAAATCTCGTAGTGCCTTCAACTGATTATTCAAAAGAGTCGCTTTGCTACTTGATTTTTAAGATTTGTAAAATTTAAAGGTACACTGCTTTTATTTGATTTTGCATGGAGTCACTGTGTGAAAATTAATTGAGCGTTGACAATCTATAGTTAGTACCAGTAATTTTAATCAACATGCAATGATGCAGCATCATAGCAAAGGATTGGTTTATCTGTTTGGACGGATTTTTTCTATAAATAAAGCAAACATACACCCATATATGTATGATTTATGGTGATAGAAATAAAACGGAGTCAGACTATTAACCAGCAAATATGGTAGCCTGCCAGGATGCAGTTGGCAGACAAAATTAATGTCTGAAACAGAACACATTACCGAGATACAGGACATAAAATCATTAAACACTTTGCACATCCATTTTTACTCAGAAAAAGCCCTTAGTTTCCATGTATGATGCAGTAAATAGCTATAGGACTGAGTTTGTAGGCTACCAAAAAGAAAGGGGGGAAACAAACAGGCTATTCAGGATGTTGTGGAATCAGTAGTCAGCTGTGCTAGTCTTGGCATTCCTATCAATTCCTCCTTTTTACAGGAATTCTAGAAATACTATGAGCTCAGTATGGTGAGACCCTGAAATGACTGAGTTCACTAGTGGGCATAGTCAACTCTTTAGGGAACTAATCACGTTAAAACGCTGGAAGTGTTCATGTGGCTTCTATTTGGAAGGAAATGGTTCCTCCCGGGATGAAGGGTGTGAGTCTTTAAACCTAGCAATAAGGGAGAGAATGAGATTCTCTTCTACTTATTCCAAGGATTAAAGACAATGATAGAATAATGTTTGGAGTCTAGAAATGGGCTCATTTTGAATCATGAGGCTTCTTGTAGGGGAGGAGGAAGGATAAAACTGGAGAAGGACTTGCCGAACCCCAGGGGCACTCAGTGTAAGCCTGTATGGGCCACAGAAGGGCCGTGGGGAATCTCCATGAGGACCAGTGGTGAGTAGCCAATGAACAGGGAAACGTAGTCCTGGGGTAAATGCACAAGGAAGGGGGGTTTATCTTGATTAGTATTAGAAAAAAATGTTTTACATTGTTGAAAATTATAACTTTGAAGGGGACCTCCTACTAAATTTATTTTTAACTGCTCTATTGAAAATTCTCTACCACTAGTCAACATTATCTCTTACTAGCTCTGCACAGTATTTCTTTATTAAAAGAAATAGGCACGAATATTTTTGACTGAAAAATTAATAGCTTTTGAATTCATACACAGCAGGTTTTCTTTTGCAAAGAAGTTCAATATCGCCGCACAGCACTTCTATAACCATTTATTTAGAGTCCAAGTCAAACCTTTGACAGCTAGGGCAGAGCTACCAGCCAATATAAAGAACTCCAAGATGTAAACCAACAATGGGCTGTCTGTGTGAGGTTTGCCATTGTCAAATACATAGATTGTTTGGATTAGTTTATGTAAATGTACTGTTGTATTACCCTTTGAAAAATAAAAAGATCACATTTGTGTATGAAAAGTGGTTCCCTTCACAGGCAGCATTATAAATTCCTTATCCTTTAACTTACATGTAAGAAGTAAAAATTGGTGCCTGACAAGCAGATATTGTGTGACACTCTGTTGCTGGAGCGAACCTGCCTTCTTTTCATTTATTGGGAAATAGAAAATTTTATTAGATACCATCTTATAAATCAGGAATTATTAAAATATGTATAGGCGAGGCACTGGGAAATTAATTATAAAAGGTAGACATGTAGTGTTCTGCATAAATTTATACTTCCTTGCTCCCAAAAATGGTGGGGAAAAAAAAAAAGGAGGGGGCACGCACACATAGCAAATTCTTGATTCTTCCAACTTTAGTGATACAGAGCTATCTGGTGATTGAGTCTAATGCGCACAGTACTCTCTTTTGCCTATAACTAATTTATTTCACCTTAAATAATAGAATGCATGGTGTATGTTCAAATGCATATTCTTCTAGAATCTTTGATTTGAAGTAAGCAATCACCAGGATTCAAATCTAACCGTAGATGGGGACTTTAATGTTACAGCCTTGATAGTGAGTTTGAGGGTTTTTTCTATTTCTATTTAAAAGGAACTTCATGTTTATTTTTAAATTCTTAGTTACTAAGTGATAGAATGCTATGCAATAAACGTTGCTTTTCGCTCAGTGCCATTTGGGGAGTAAGTGTCATTTGTTGTATCTAGTTGTCCAGCCAGCCTCCATGTCATTCCATCAAAGAAACTGCCAAAACCTTCTTGGATTGTTTGTACATCAACTCCTAGATGGCATTTTCTGGATGCTGTTGTGGAACTTGTCTTCACATTTGGCTAGTTAGAGGATATGCTCATCTCAGAACAGACCTCAAGTTCTTAGAAGTGGGTACGAGCTCACCCATGCTGGGTGCATGTTGGTGAACTGGAATATGAGTTTGCAGTCTTCTTAGTCCTCAGACCCCTTCAATAGCATCCTTTCCTGCTCACTGTAAAATCTTTCAAGCCCCAAATAATTATACTCACAACTCAGATTGCAGGTTGCATTTAAAATCAAGCTATTGCATCAACAAATAGTTACTGGCATGCTGCATAAAAACAGTACTAAAGTAGCTGCGGGAATCCCTGCCATTGAGGTGTTTGGTGGCTTGTAGGACAAACGAACATATAAATGCACACACACACACTTTCTTATTCCCTCTCTCACTGCATGTGTCGTGCTATGACTGAGTGGAACACTGAGCTATTTTGGTGGGGTCCAGGAAGACTTCTGGGCAAAATAACATCAAGGAAACCTAAATAAATAGGAAGGAATGGAAAGAAATCAGCTTCGTGAATCTGTCCTTGGGCTAAGAGTAGGTGTATGTGTCTGTGTGTCTCTGAGGAAGGTATGTGATGAGGAGCAGTGCGGAGGAAGATAAGGAATAGCCAACATCAGACAAAATGTGCATTTCATACTTTCTGCAGTATTAAAGCTGGGCCCTGATGGAAGGGTGTGTGAGTTTCCCGGGACAGCTGCCTGTCCTAGCAGTTGAGCACATGTGATGGGAAGAGTCTTCCTAGACTTATGTTTAGAATAGTCAAATTGTTGTATTTTGAGTTTTAAAAGATTCCTGTCTGTTCCATGGTAAGAGAAGCAAAAGTGAAAAATCAGACAATAGGAAACTATCATAATGAGTGTGATTGATATTCTTTTGTTCCAAAGTCAGTAACATTGTCAAAGTAAACACCAAACATAGTGTCTTCATACATACTCCATGGAGAATTAGCTGAGCTGTTTCCTGGGAGGGAGGAGTAACTCAGCGGACAAAACAGTTAACAGCAGCAAAAAGAAGTGTGCCTGTGTTACAACTTTATTAAATTGTTAAGGATATTTTTAAAAGACTTCACTATCATTATGTCAGAAAAACACTATAAATCACACTTTATAATACTGACTACATGAAAAAAAGTGCACCTTGCTTTAGGGTATTTCTACACACCAGAGCCCAACCCCCGGTCCTGGAGAAACTGCATTCCTTCAGATTTGGTGGACAGGTAATTATAGTGCAGGTCATATATCCCTCCTTATGAAATGTTATAAAACACTTAGAGGAACTGGGATATTTGAAGTGAAATGCAGTATTGGATTTTCCTTTTTACACATTCTCTTTTCCTCTAACCATAGCAATTAGGACTGTTTTGAAATAGTTTTAGCTGCTATAAAAACACAGTGCTCCCTGTGTGCAAAGGGGGTCTTTTAACTCAGAGAAACAGCCAACCCTTTGGGCCAATGCCACCCAGCTGTGGCTCAGAGACAGTGTCAGGCAGTCAGAGAAGGAGGTTCTCAAACAGGCACAGGTAGCTATTTTTATACACTCTTTCTCATTAAGTCTCCTCCTTGATTCAGTGCCGGTGTTTTGTCTTGAGTGCCACTGTCAGTGATACCAGCCCCACCAGCGCCTTTAACACAGTCACGGGACCAGGCAGAGGTGGCAAAGGAAGGCAAAGGCTGGGAACAATAGCCTCCCCCTGCCACCACATCCTAGCCTCCCACAGTCTGGGAATGTCCCTTCAGCCTCAGAAAGGCCCTCTGAACGAACACGAGTGATTCATTTCCAGAAATCCCGTCACAGTTAAAGCAGGACTTGAGCCGCTCAGGCCAGTAAAACCAACAGCAGAAACACGAGTTCTATGAGCCTGAAAGCCCCCTACTAAGCAGGGAGGGCTTTTGGTGTTTTGGTTTCAGGATTGTCTTTTGTTCTCAGAATCTGTTCTCATGTGAGACAAGAGCACAAACAAAAATAAAAATGAGTTCTTATGGGAATACTTGACGACAAGTCTGTTTCTGTCCGGGTTTGCATCAGTGGCTTGTTTATTTTTTTAAAATACGAATGACTCATCATCTTTAAAAGAAAGAGGAGGTTACTGTTTATAAAGAAAGATTGATTTTTGCGAAAGGGCTAAGCAGGATATTAGGTAGTGAGACAGTTACAATAGCTGGCTGGTAAGATTCCCAGGACAGTCCTTTGGTAATGATGGTCAAGAGCACACATAAATTAAAAAAATAAAACCCTACAGCAATTTTGAGTGACATAAGAATTTAACTTTTGGCCAGACTTTCAAAGAGATTGTCTTTGCCCAAATCATCACATGATGGAAACTTGCCATGTAGAAAATATCAAGAGTTACTAACTTTTCTAAACATAGCAACTTCTTTTTAAATAGAAAATGAACACAATAAGAAAAATAGGAAAAGCAACCCTCCCAGTCCAATCACTTCCTGCTCCATGCCCTAGAAAAAAATTATCTTTTGAAACCTTAGCTACAGTCAGAAAGACGAAGCACATATGCTTTCATTTCAAATTGATGATTATATTAAGATTTAATTGTTTACAATTAAGATGAATATTTCAAGATTATAGCAAAACCCACACCATTCCCAATTTGCTCTTCTCTTCTGAGTCTGTAATTAATTTTTTTGTCCACTGTCTTCAGACAGACCTTAATTAAAAGAGCAGATTTGAACACAGCCTGTTTTGAACCCTTCCCTTGCTTGTCTTATCTGTCCCTCATGACCTTCCTCCCCAAGATGGCTTCTCCTCAAGACAAGCATGTGATCATCGAACAAAAGTTTAGAAGTTAAGAAACTTCTATTGCAGTTGACAAGGTTGACATTTCATTAACTTGTTGGTTCAGCCTTCAGATGATCTCGCACGGCAGAGCACCCTCTGTTTGGAGTTTACAGCCTTTTGTTCTCTCTTTTCTCACAGGCTACAGTCATGTTTAATTTGGAATCTGGGCTCCTTTGGCAAATTAGCAATTAGAACAATTTTGTGGGAATATGTATATGTGTCATTAGTTTTCCTGCAAATTAATAGCAAGGGCAGAGGTCAGGCAGAAATTTTCCACTTGACTGCAGTCCCTCTATTGAGACTTGGCATTTGGTGTTGGAATGGCCACAGCTGCTCTCCGCCACCCTCTTCCTCTAGGAACTGTCTTTTAATTAGTTTACCTCATAGCCATCATTACAAATATTACTGCCTCCCCTCCTTGAAATAAAATTACTGTTTCTGCAAAATATTCCAGTGACATCTCGCACCACTGCACATTGATGGTGGGGTCAGTTGAATTCAGCATTTAATCATTAGATCAACTCCATCCTCATCTCCTAATTAGAGTCTTTACAGTACATTTTTATCTGGTAATTAGCTCAGATTGGCTGTTTCCTCTGTGGCTTATTAGAGACAGCCCAGCAGTGGGTGTGGATCGTGGTGTCATTTGTCAAGCCTAGGAAGCCTCCTCTCTGCTCCCTTCTGGCTGAGTGTTTATTGCTACTGATGTTCAAAAACCTCCATAAAATTCTAATATATTTCTTTCTTCAGGGATTTTGCTAACCTAGAGGAATTTTATTTCTCACCGCTATTGTTTTGGTAGGAACAGTCCAAGTGTTGAGACCTTTGTAAAAGCTGTAAGAGTCAGACTCTTCTTACATTTTTGTAATCATCCTGTGTGACTTGTCTGTTACTGTTGCCCTTGAGCACCCAGAGATGGATTTCACTTCCTGAGTGTTCACACAAGATTTGGTGTTTGGCGATTGGAGTAGAATCCAGTAGACTTGGTGATCTTGATCTTGGAAAGAAGCACACATATTTTTTAAAGATGTTGTATTTATATTAAAATTTCATAACATTTTTAAGAAAGTTATGGTGTTGAGGGTAATGTCTGTAAACTGAAGAAAGAGGCCAGAAAGTCAAGTTAGTCCTCAGAATTGTTTTAAGGTGGTTGGCACCTTTTCCTTGGAGCAGTGCCTTCATTTAATGGTAAGCTCTTCAAGGGCAGCCATTGCATGTTCTGTTTAATATTAAAGGCCCCATATTTGCTCAGGAATATTTACTGTATGTCATTTAGAAGAAGGTATAACTGAATCCTTTCCACAAATGAGTCTACAGAAAAATAAAACTGGTTAATTTTGTTTTGCTTTCCCTCATTAACTGGGCTTAAGAAGAAGATTATACAAAAGGCCTAGGATTACAAGTGCATGTTTGACTTTGGGTCCAGGTTGTGAATACGGGCAAGTTATTCAATCTCTCATGAGCCTCAGTTTGCTTATCTGTAAAATATGAGTAATAACATCTCAAGTGTTAATGATGGTATGAGAATTAAGTAAAAACCGCACAGTGGCAAGTAGTTTGCAACTTGGTTTTTACACATGGTATCCATTGCATTCCAGAGGGTTCTGATATTCTTAGACATAGCACCTCTGAACTTTGAAACTTGTAAATTTCTGAGCTTTAGACTTTCACGCACTTATTTCCTTGACTCTTTGATTGAGCTGAAGCTTATACACAGTTTTTGCACGTGGTCAGTGATAAAGGTTTGAGGCAAAGAGATCAGCCCCGACCTTCCCACTTGGCTTCTCTGCAGCCTCCCCTTTTGCTCTATTCCAGGGCTGCTACTCTGAACTGCAAGCACTCAGTTTGCAGATGTGCGTCATGAAGTCAGGTTTCCAGCACTAATAAAACAGGTCCTCCTGGCACCTACCCAGCTTGCCTGGAGATTTGTCAGGGCAGAGCAGTGTCCTTAGCTTGTTCTTGTCAGACATAGGGGTACAGGTCAGGGATCTTTGGTTGACAGAGTCACCATTTCAAGGAATGGGAGGATAAAAAAGAAAGCACAAATAAAAGCTGGCGACCCAACATTCAGTTTCCAACACTATGTTTACATTTTCCCATTAATATTTTCCTAATGATATTTGATCTTCCTTTTTCTTCAAATTCATTGCCCTTGTATGGAATTACTCTAAACATATAAGGCAGAGAAGTTTCTCATGGCCTTTTCATTACTAGCATGAGCGAGGTTGAGTCGTCTCAATAAATTGGAACTCTCTTTTAATAAGTTCTTTGATTATGATCTCAGAGGAATCTCATTTTGAATACCTTCCACAAATAATGCCTTGTACTAGAACTATTGTGATGGTGAAACAGTCTTATTTTGTTAAGTGATTCGAAATATGGCTTGAGAAAATGTTATCAAGTAAGCCTATTCTGCTGAAGTTTCTTGGATTTGAGCCAACTGTATGTATCTGAGTTAGCAATTCTGTGTAAACTGTAATGAATATGTTGAAAATGATCAAGTTCTTCAGCACAGCCAGACTTAATATTTCTGTAACAACAGATTTAGGGAAAGGGGGGTAAGGGGATAAGCCTCTTTTTACAGTATTAATAAGAGAAGTACTCAGGGTGAAATTTAAGTTGATAGACACAAAGAAAGACTCAAAACAGTACTATTGATTTTTCTCTATATTACTTCAAATAAACGGTATTCATTTTCTTACTTGATGCAGTAGATTATTACAGTACAGAGTGGAGCAAAAGTACGTTTACAGTTGTTTGTGAAATAAACATAGAGTTTCTTCTTGTGTTATTATTTATTAACTATTTTCCATACAAACAACTGTAAAACCTACTTTTGCCCTATGCTGTATATTGGTGAACATCTGTAACTTGAAGGAGAAAAAAATCATCAAAAATTTTACAGTTCCGCCTGGCTGGTGTAGCTCAGTGGATTGAGCACGGGCTGGGAACCAGAGGGTCCCGGTTCGATTCCCAGTCGGGGCACATGCCTGGGTTGCGGGCCAGGTCCCCAGTAAGGGCCATGTGAGAGGCAACCATACATTGTTCTTTCTCCCTCTCTTCTCTCTCTAAAATAAATAAATAAAATCTTTAAAAAAAATTTACAGTTCCATATCTCTCATATGCCATATGCTTATTAGTGTATTTCAATTCCATGTTTGATACAGTAATCAAGATTACACATAAAACTTTCAAAAATTAGTCTCTCCTGGCAGATAGAACAAAATGACAGCTTACCGAATCAATATAACTTGTTTTAATTCAGTCACAGGTCAAACATACTTGTAGTAGTTCCCATCTAAGATGTTTCATTGTGAATATTAGCAGCTGTCTGTGTGCTGTGCAGTGTGGTAGGCACTGCTGAGAAGTGACTAAATTTAAATTCCTTAAAATTAAAGGTTTCATTATTAAAAATCAAATGAATACAGCCCTGGCTGGTGTGGCTCAGTGGATTGAGTGCCAGCCTGTGAACTGAAGGGTTGCCAGTTCTATTCCCAGTCAGGTCATGTGTCTGGGTTGTGGGCCTGGTCCCCCATAGGGGGCACATGAGAGGCAACCACACATTGATGTTTCTCTCCCTCTCTTTCTCCTTCCCTTCCCCTCTCTCTAAAAATAAATAAATAAGTAAAATCTTTAAAACAAATTAAGTGAAAACAGCTACTCTCTTGTGCTATAGCACATTGCAGAAAGCACATTGCTATAGCACATTGCATCTTGTTGCAGAGTTCAGATCTATATCAATGAATCCCAGCTAACTACTGAGTGAGTTGTGTTTACATGGGAACTCACCTTATATTTCAGTTGATTAGAAACATCTACTTTGAGAAATAAAACTAGCCATGGATCCACTCTATATTATTCTTGCTAGAATTTAGTTGCTTTCCTGGTTGTTCTGTGTTTTTGTTTTGTTTGAAGGTCTTCTAAGAATTGTTCTTTTCTTACAGCTGAATCTGGTATCAAGTGTCACACTCTCTAAATCTGCATCAGAGGCTTCTCCACAGAGCTTACCTCATACTCCAACTACCCCAACTGCCCCCATCACTCCCAACACCCAAGGACCCTCCGTCATCACCACCAGCAGCATGCACACGGTGGGACCCATCCGCAGGCGGTACTCAGACAAATACAATGTGCCCATTTCTTCAGGTAGATACTCTATTTTTGCCTCATGTAAAATTGTAACATGCAATTTTTGTAGACCAGCCTCAAATGTCATAATTAACAAGACAATGATTCTTATTTAGCAGATATTGCGCAGAACCAAGAATTTTATAAGAATGCAGAAGTTAGACCACCATTTACATACGCATCCTTAATTAGGCAGGTAAGTAAATAACACACTATATGAAGTTATATCAAAAGGTGTACGTGGATATATTATATTGATGAAGTAGATTTAAAACCATTTAGAATGCAGGCATGCTAAAACCTTGTCTATAAGGTTTTTTAAAACTGAAATATATAACATAATTGCTTTTGATTAAGTATTATAATACGATGTGATTATTAAGAAATTCATTTCACACAACAGTGAAAATGAGCCTGTTTAAAGATGGCAAGTCAATTATCACAAGCTACAGTAATCTCTGATCCCTAGAATTAATCTGAGCTCTAAATAATTACTGAGCTTTAATCAGCTAGTGAAATGTTTTGCATTTCTCTTTGATTCTTCTTTATGAATGACTAATAAATTAATATTTCTGTATGGAAACAGAAATAAAAACTCAAAACAATTAGATAATTTCATTTTGAATTTTACTATTGAGCTGTTAAATACAGCCATTAATCTGATATCATTTTGTAAAACCTTTCTTAGGATTTAGCTCTGAAACATGGTTATTTTATATTTGCAAGAAACTGTTTAATGACAGTTCTGCTGATTTGGTCATAAATTATCTTCTATTACTTTGACTTCACAGGCCATTCTTGAATCTCCAGAAAAGCAGCTAACACTAAATGAAATCTATAACTGGTTCACACGAATGTTTGCTTACTTTCGACGCAATGCGGCCACGTGGAAGGTAATCTTTCTCACAGGCCTGTTCAGTCTTGATCTTACCATTTCTAGAAAAGAGTATGTTGTTGGGAAAGAATGTACTTGTTATAAGTTACATTTACATTTTTTTATCCACTCAAAGAGTCTAATTTATAGTAATAGTTGCTTAAGAAGATAGTTCCGCCATGGTTAAAACACTGGGATGGAAGATTCCCATTACATTGGCATCAGACATTTGGATGGACCATCCCATAAAATCGGCCCCCTCTGGTTGGAATATGTAGGAGAGAGGAGCAGAGGGCGCTGTTGCCCTCATTTTGAGGTTGTCCTATTACTTAACACAAACATCATGTTTTTATGTCTTTAGCCATCACCAGTATTTTCAGTGATGCATAGATCATTTGTTATGCTATTAAGGACCTGGAGAAATGATCGGACAAACTTGACATAACTTTCGTGAGTTGTATAAAATCTCCTTAGCCCAATTAGTGAAGGAAGCTTTGCAATCCAAGCACTAGCACTATATATGGGAGTTATTACAGGAGAACACAATATTTGATTAATTTTTTTGCTTTTTGAGTCAAGAAACTGTTTATTAGAGATTCATAGATATTCTGGGGGAAAAAAGTAGCTTTGGGGTTATGTAACTATACTGTAATCCCCGTTTGCTTTAAAACAGGTCAAATTCCATAGGTCCATGTTGGATACCCCCAACAAAGTGTTGGGGTCATGGGACATACCTCATTTTTCAGTTCAGCACTTGGTTCATAGATTCCATTAGATTCTTTATTCTGATGTGTTAGACGAAGCCTTCACAAATGTTTGAATTTTCCCACTTTCAATTTCTTAGTTTCTAATATTAGTGTACAAGAAGGCAGGTACAATATAATATTTGTGAAAGGTTTGGGGTTTTTTTTGCATTCTTACTACCTGGAATTCTTATATTCCCTAAATTCTAAAACATTTAGATACATTTACAATGAAAATATTTTAGGGTATTTTTGCATGTCATTGTTTTAAATACGATAGGGATTTATTATGGGGTACAAGGAAATTTTGTTATGCTTAAAATAAATGTCTTTCTTGTTACTTCCTTAACTTTATATGGGAGAAAAACATGAGCAAAAACAAATCATACTCTCTCTCTTACATTCTTGATAAATTAGCATTTTAAAAGAAAGTGAATATAACTGTAGAATTCATCAAATTTACAGAGCTATGAATATCTATGTGGCCTAAAATGTCTTTATTATTTCCATTAAGATACATGGGTGCTGAAGGCAACCTGGTTAAAATACTACTCTCTTCCCCCACCTGCCTTGGGAGGTAAAATACAAAGGATGCTTAGCTATTAATACTTTTCAAAATTTAGAAAGTATAGTATGAAGCAGACGTTTTCTTCAAATTATTTTTTATAAATAGCAAATAATCACATTTAAAAATAATTGTCAGTTGTGAACATGATACTTAAGCTCAGATCTTTAGGTTTAACATTTTCATTTTTGCAAACTGTAGATGAAAGCGTCGCTAATATAAATAATCGTAAATGAAGTACTTAATGACTCATTAATGTGTATAATCTCCTCTGTGTGTCCTTATTTGTATTATGATATTAGAAAAAAGATAAAATGCCCAGTTAAAGTGATGACTGAAAAGAGCTTATTCATCTTTTGGGGAAACTCTTGATTTCTAGTTGCTTTTGCTTAGATGTACAACATCTCTGAAAACAAAACTTAAGTTTTAACCTTACATCTTAACTTACATGGCCATGTAGTTCAGACAAATCTAAAGCATCCTTTCTTCCAGACATGGCTTCTTTAAATCTTTTCAGTTCTGTACATTTTGCTGCTTATTTTAAAACATCAAACAATGATTAAGATGAGAAGAAATGTGGATTTCTTTCCCAGTTATGTCTCTAGTATGTATACATGCTCAGTCTGGTTTTTTGTTTTTGTTTTGTTTTTTTAAATGAAATTTGGGTGTATTTCTTTATTTCAAACCCCTCGTTGTTGTTCTAAGAGATAACAGTGGATGCTTAGCATCCTTGTACTGTACATGTGTACAGTATAAAAAGTAGGTTTATTTAGAGACCAGACTACAATTTATGCGCAAAGAAATTGGTCTTACTAAGTACAATTATAACATGCCAAATGTTTTTCAGAGAGTTTTGTTTTATTTTAATGCAAAGCTAGCAAACCTATTTGTGAATCAAGGGTACCCTTTCACTGTCACCTGGGGTGTCTTGAACCTACCCCAGTTATGCCAACATTGCTCAGAAGCTCTTCGAGAATTTGTCATGTGGATTCTCCTTGTGGGCAGATTTATCGGGCTATGTAATAAAACTAGTCTCATTATCTTCCAAATATTCCATATCAGAAAAGAAAAAATTCATTATTATTTAGTTTGACTCATTGGAGTCACCAATGCTGATTATGCAAAAACTGAAACCCTTCTCAAAATATTAAGATTTGTCATTTGAAGGCTAATTTAGAGAGGAAATATTGCAAGTGGTAGAAGGGGAGGGGTGCAGAATGTTTGAGCAAAAGCAACTTTAGTGGAATTGAGTAAAGGGCTCTAAGCAGGGGATATGAAGTGCGATGTAGGCATCAGATTCTCATGCCACTGTCACCTGCATATTCCTTATAAGAAGGAAGTTTGAGTAAATGACGTGTGTATCTTTGTAATGTCCTCATGTCTGTTTTTCAGTCCAGATCAGTAGGTTTAATAAGGAGAACTAGAGAAATGAAGCCATGCTTGTTATTGGATCCAGTGAGAGTTGAGGATTTTCCTGAAATTCAAAGGAGAGATGAGATGTTAGAAGCTTTTCAGCCCTCAGTTGAGACGCTCTGTCTGCTAGATCATAGATGTCAAGGGTCTCCGCTTCAGAATGAACAAAAATGACTTTTTTTTAAACATAGGAAAGAAACATGTGTCTGTTGAAACCATTAATGCAGGAATATCATCATTTTCCCATTGAGAATTCTACTCATACGTTCCTTTGGCATTTTCTCGGTTAATTAAGGTGCTTGCCTATAGTAAGGGCCAATTTCTATATAGATTCTGGAGGTAACACATAGTTTGATGATGGATACTGGTCCATTGGGGGTCATTTCACCCCCTGCTTCTGTCACCTACAGGAGGTTATACTCTCAATGGTAAAATCCAATTTAGGTTTCCTCCTAATACATCTGAGAAAACCCATAGAAGATTTTAAGCCAAAACTTTAATAAACAACAAAAAAAAAGGGCAAAATATATCGAACAAGAATAACTGAGTCTTCATCTTTCATGGTTTAAAAAATAGAAACAAACTGCCCTTTTTATGGGAGGTAAGTGAATTTAAAGGGACAGTTTTATGCTGTACATGTTTCCTTATTTTTAAGTCATATTAACAATATTTTCAGATTTTTACTGTGAAATCTATTTTGGGCTTATATGCTTATTAAAATTTTTTCTTCTGGGTCGCTACAACCAGACAGACTAAAATGCCAAAGTACAACTAATTTATGACTTTAGGTTTTTTATCTTTGTTTTTGGACAAGGCACTTTTGACCACAGGAAAAGGTTGTCCACGGGGGTGGTTGCAGTAGCTCTCGGGAATGGTTTTACAAATGTGGACTGTTAGGCTGAATTTACTGCTGTTTTTGGAGTCTTTTCTTATAGAAAATGTAAATGTTCTCTCTTTTATACTTGCTGCAGAATGCAGTGCGTCATAATCTTAGTCTTCACAAGTGTTTTGTGCGAGTAGAAAACGTTAAAGGGGCAGTATGGACAGTGGATGAAGTAGAGTTCCAAAAACGAAGGCCACAAAAGATCAGTGGGTACGTCCACCGTGTTTGAACTTCTCAGCCCAGCTTGGATTGTGCTAACAAGTGTAACGTTGAGGCTTTGGCTGCAAGATGGTGTTAGACCAAAGGACTGGTCTCACGTTGTCTCAGTTAAGGGAAGCAAAAAAGCATTTCATCCCTCCTGTTTTGTATGCCCACCAGTCCCCGCCCTGCTTGCCAGTCTTTGTTGCATCACATGCTAGTAGCTTTTAGGTGGCAATGCATATTAACCCTCACAAACCATTTGCTTATGCTTATTGCATTTTATTTTCTTTTTCCTGTTCCCTGTATTGGATGTCTGTTCTACCCCCAACCCCGTCTCCTTTTGTTGCCACCTCATCTCCTTTGCTGCTGCTCCTATCCCAGGGTGCCATTCGCACCAACCTCTCACTGCATAAGTGCTTTGTCAGAGTAGAGGATGAGTTTGGGTCCTTTTGGACAGTTGATGACGAAGAGTTTAAACGTGGCCGCCATATTCAACGAGGCCGTCCTCGCAAATACTGCCCCGATGAAAACTTTGACGAGCTTGTCGCACAGTAAGAGCCTTTACTTGCTTTTGTTTTTTTTTTCTGCTGTTGCTTTGGCTTTGCATGGTTGACCCATCCCATGTAGTTTTGCATTTCACCAAGTAGCAGTGCCACAGCTTTCTGCAATGGAACTGAATTGTATGATTTGTACATGTATATCTCTCGTTTCTCTGTGGAACACCAGTGCCTTGAATAATGCTTTTTTGATGTCTTTAATGCAAATACTGGTTATCTTTTGATTCAGCAGCATATGGGGACTCTATAACTAAATACTTCTGTGTGAATCATAATTTCTCCAGGGAAAAAGGAAGTTTTTATTTAGAGTTAATATGTGTATTTAACTGGGTAAATTTCTTCTTATTTTTGCTTAGTATAATAATATAAATTTAGTGACATATTTGATTAAAATGCTTCTCGCTTAGGATAGAAATGGATAACAGCACGTGTAGTTCCTTTAAACGCCACCAGTGAATGGAGGTCCTTTACTACCAGAAGCCCCTCTCCTCCCACTGTATCTCCTCTGTGTTCATTTGGCATGTTTACTCTTACCAGGCTAGAGATTTCCTTAAAATAGTGTATTGTCTTCAGTTAGCGGACACACTATACAAAAAAAAATGTACGAATGTTTTCATACCCTCCCAGATTTGGCTGTGCAAGAAAAGCTTCAGCCCAACCCCCTGCCTCACTTAGCAATGACCCTCTTCTGGCATACCCTGCTTTCTATTTTCCTTTGGCAAAAATGTCCCTTGGAGATCTTCATTAGGAGCCGCCATGCCATTTCCCTAGCAGTAACTCTGCAATTCAAATCATGGAGGGACGTAAGAGCCAAGATTGTGCTAGCTCCCTGCCCCCCAACCCCCAACCCCCCAACCCTCCCCTCCCGCCAGAAATGCTGCAGTCAGCTCCCTAACTCCCCAGCCCAGTGCCCAGGCTGCTGCTTTCCTGTGAGAGTAAGGGAAGCTGTTACAGATTGGCAGAGAGGTTGTTATTTTGATATAAATATTATTCAGTGGATGGAGTGCCCATTACTTAAGCCAGAATTTTATGTCCAGTTTCCTTGAAGAGCATAACCTGTATTCCCAGAGTTGTTCACACAGACCAGCCGAATAAAGCCAGAAAACCTAACTTCTCTTTGGTTTTGATAGTGGGGGAAATTTCTGATTTGGAAGGTTACCAGTAAGCTTAAACAAAACTTAGCTGGGAACTCAGGGCTTGCTTGCATTTAACTTGGAGTTTTTTCTTTTTCTTATGCAGTAATCCTTCCCTCATTAAAAACATGCAGAGCAGCCACGCCTACTGCACACCTCTCAATGCAGCTTTACAGGTAAGATTAACAGCTGTCCGGAATACGCAGCAGAGGCACATGTATCCCCCACTCATTTCAAAATATATTAGCCTCACTCTAATTAGATATTAAATTTTAATTCCGTTAAACTTTTTTCTTAAGTGCACAAAGCATCGTCCTCCCTGGAGGCAAACACATCGGCTGCTTCAGCATTAGCAGGATGCTTAGCATTTTGAATATTGTGGCAAAAAAATTAAAAGTTCACTTATTAATATTTATCAGCAGTATCATAATTTCCATCCTCTTATTTCAGAATTTCACTTGAGGCAAAAATACCACAAGTGTAATTACTCTAGCACAGCTATTAATGTGCTGGATGATAGGCCACTGGATCACGTGACCTTCTATTGTTCACCGGCTTAAAGGGAAAGCTGAGCTTTTTATTTCTTCTTTTAAAGTCTGTTTTAGCATCTTTTTTTTGTCTGGAGTGGGGGATGGTAGGTATCTGGGTTTGGTTTGCTTTGTAATAGTAAACTGTTTTTGTTTAAATGCTAGAGGTGTTGAAGAAAACTCTTTAGGATTCCAGCAGATAGCTCAGATCCCATAGTGAGCACACAGAACATTATCTACTGACAAAGCAAGCCCAGGGCAGGAACCAGTGATACTGGGAGCAGGGAGGAGAATGACCCCTGCACTGAGCAGGAGGGAGATTACCACACTGACGTGAGTTACAGGGCAGCGTCGGCACCTCGCAAGCCTTTTATTTACTGTGTTCCTCAGTTACCAAGTAGTGTAGTCATTTCATAAGTCCACAAGAAGACTGAAGTACCACCTCATTAAAGTACCTGGGTAGTATTCAAGCCTCCTTCAGGACTTCACAGGTAGGCTGTCCCTGAGGCCGTCCCTGAGGACCCCCCTGAGGGTCCTGATTGATTTTGAACTTGCCTATACTATATTGTTCTAGAACAGAGGCCTAGGGACTCTTGGTAACTTTTAGATGACATATTCTGTAGATAAAGCTGACATACATAACCTAATACTATTGCAGACCTTCTCTGCAATAGTATTAAGCAGAGATCTCCAAGGGACGTTTTTGCTAGCATGCATTCATGATGGGGACTGTGTCACCCAAAAATTGGTACTTAGCTATTACAATGTCTTATGCCCCCTCCAGCAGGCAATAGTACATAAACAGATATTCAGACTTCATGAGGGGACAGCACAAAGAGAGAAGCAAAAGTCTAAAAAAACGGCTCTGTACAGGATGATAATGAAAGAATGGTTGAGACACTTGGCATTATGGGAACGGGGTGGGTTAAAGAGGAGATAATGATGGCTTTGCTACGCATTAAACAAATATTTATTGAGCACCTATTCTGCATCGTACAAAATTATTTTCCCAGATCACTCAGCAGAGGCTTCAGGCTCCCAAGAATGATGACATGCCTTTTACACAGTTTTGGTGCGGAGGCAAATTCACTGAACTTAGCTTTTCAGTAATTATATTTATTCATTCTTAGCCTGACCCAAATTTAATAGGAGGAACTACTCTCTGCATTTCTTTTAATTACTTGTAGTTTACACAGTAACTTTGGAAAAGCAAATGAAAGCACGCTTCGATGCTACCACTGTAAATACCATTCATTAGTAACTTATTTTCCCTGGAGTCTCGTGAAGTGTGAATTTAAAGGCTGCTCTGGTCTCTCTAGAATAGTATTAAGATTACAAGCTCATTTTACATTCATGAGGTAGAAAGGGTTAAAAAAAAGACAGTGATCCTCCATCCTCTAGATTCCCTTAACTGTGTAAATAATTTCAATTAGAATGCTCTATCATTGCACAGCTGTTCAAGTTTCATCTTTAAAACATTTGTGTTTTGCATCCTCTGCACCTTCCCTTGTTTTCAGTGAGAGCCCAAAATGCTGCTGCAGTTTTCCAAGAACACTTTATGTCCATAATGAAGTAAGGTAAATCAGCTGATACAATTTCATGTTGAGGAGTGGTCCTTTCCCTGTCCTCTATCAGTTTGGATCCATGGTCAGTAGACAGTCTCATAAGGGAACTTTCTGCTGTGCAAATTAAATAAAGATTCTACCAGCAGGCCTTCCTTTCCATTATTGCCCGTTTCCATTTTTCAAGACAAGTAAAAATAATAGTGGGACAACATCTTTAAAAGATTACTAGAGTAACATAATGCAAGATGTACAATATATAAAATAGGACAGCAGAATCTACTACAGAAATAAAACATTGGACTTGGGACAGATTGCATTATGCTTTGAAAAAGTGTAGTAACTAAGGGTAACTGTAAAGCTTCATATTTATAGACTGCCTTTTCCCTAGGGACCTCAGAGTGATTCACATTCCAGGAGCGATGATACTTAGGGATTTTAGCACCGTGACTTAAGCACCTTCGTTTTCTTGGCAGAGGCACCAGTTTGGTACAAAACCACATACTGTGCACAGGGCCATTTATACAATTAAGTTGATCATAAAAATTGTAGCCCAGCTGTTCTTTAAGTGGACATCAACTACAAAAGGAACCATTTGTTTAGGCATAAGCAGTTGGTGAAAATTTTTCTAACCTTGGGTGGGTTGCTTAGATCACTCACCCAACAAAGAATGTTCAAGTGGCTCTATTGTATATCAGACACTGGGTTCTCTTTCCAGCCCACGGATTATTTTTTAAATGGACAGTGCTGGGTTTCTTCACTTACATTTTTCTTGTTTGAGAACCAAAGCGTCAGTGTAAGTGCTTGCCTTTTGGATATCTTTCACCACTGTGGCTTTTGGGTCTCTGCCCATGTTTTATGATGCAATCCCAATCATAAATGGCCTAGACCTAGAACACTTTGAGAGCCAAGGGGAACAAATTACCCCAAGAAGGTTGCCTTGTCCATTGGGTGAGTACCTCAGCCCAAAGAGCACATTCTCAAAAACATTTCAATTTTATTTTTACTTCTCAATATTTGTCTTGAGCAGCTGCTAAAATACCAAGCTAGAGATGGCCTCACTTTTACCACATTCTGACTATATAATAGAGAAATGAGCTAGTGAAAGCCAATCTTGTGGTATTTGGGGGGAAAGTGATTCAGATGATAGTCCTAACAGAGCTTCCATGACCAGCAGAGGCACGACCACTGTGTTGCCTCAAATAAAGGCAGTTAAGATGCTTATCCAGCTGCGGTTTGTGCGCACACGCACATGCACACCACACATGTCTAGCAACTACTCCTGCTTTTCGCTCTGCCAAAAAATATGTATTATTGCAATTACAAGAGATTTGTTGAAAAGGACTAGATGCAAATTATTTGACAAACTGCAGGAAAATGACAAATGTTCAAATTTGCTATTCATCAGAATGAGTTCACTCATTTTGGAAATAAAAATCCCAGTTTTTAAAAGGAGGCAGTTATATGAATTTTGATGTGGAGGGAAGGAAAAGCTGTGGGCTTGCAGGCGGCCTGGCTTTGAAACAGTCCATTAGCCAATGCTAGGTTAGGTGTGTGTAGTTCTTCTAATGTGGGGCTCGAGTCCAGAAGGCTTTTCAGGCTTTGGCATTTATACAGTGAGACTGTGATTATCATAATAGGAAGGTTCCCTGCAGCCCAGTTTTACACCCATTCTTTCTCCATGTTTGGTTCTTATTTTCTGTCTAGAGCCAGGATTTCTCGAATAGTGTGGACTCTGCATGACCGGCCAATTGAAGTCACACGCCAGATTGTCTCACGGCTGTAGTTTTTCCTCATTAGGGTGGACAACCAGGCACAGTGTAGGCTGCAAGAGGACAGTTTTGATAAATCTTGGTCTGATTGCAACTGCCAGTTTTTGAAAGTCTGTCCTCTTCAATAAAATGAAAAGTCACTGGGTCATAATCACTACCCAAATGAAACTATATGGAGACTTTAGTCCAATGACATAGTTGACTATTTTCTGCATTTCAGGCTGAGCGGTCATTTTATTCAAATGCAGTAAGACAGGAAGTGAACAGGATTCCCCTACAGAGTTCAGGAATTTTTCTTTTAATTTCCACACTTTTTTTAATTCCTTTATTGTTCTTCAATTACAGTTGTCTACATTTTCTCCCCTCCCCTCCTCCCCACCCCATCAACCCCACCTCCTTCCCTTGCTTCCATCCTCCCCCTTGGTTTTGTCCATGTGTCCTTTGTAATAGTTCCTGAAAACCCTTCTCCCCACAGTCCCCTCTCCCCTCCCAATTTTCATACTTTTTTTGCAGACACTCATTTGGACTGACTTTGTCACCCTCAGTATGGATCTACTTAAGCATCCAAAAGAAATATGATTTAGAGCTTCCTTTTGGCAGAGATAGGTAGGTAGGTTGGTAGGTAGGTAGGTAGATAGATTTATAGTCCTAAAATTCTAGGCAATTGGTCTGATCTGCGTCTGAAAGATTGTGTGGTATTACCTTCAACCAGTTGTCTCAAACTGCAACTGAACGAATTCAAAAATCATTAAAAAGGGGAGTGATGGGAGATAAAAACTGATTCCAATTCTATAGTCTCTTGCTCTTCTATAGGTTCTATGAAGTAAGTGTTTATGGAAATTCTCATAAGTTTGAGCTGTGCAGCCAGAATAATCTAATGAAATCTCTAATATCCAATACTGGAGTCATCAAAGTGGATAAAGAAATGAAAATTCCATTATAGTTCCCTGTGATCTGGAAATATTCAGTTGCTCTTGAAAAAAGGCATCAGACATAAACCTCATATTAGATCACCTTGTCTGAGCCATGTGACTCTACCAGCAGGGCTGAATTAAGTCCCCCTCCCCCCAGCCAGGTAGCTCTTTGAAACCAGACTTGGGACATGTGTCACAAGTCTTACTTTTAAAGCAAAATCTGTCTCATTCTAGAAACTTGAACTTGCCAACTACGCTACAATGAACTTAAACTGGAGATCATTGAATACACCTGTAATTAATAGAGTCCCTCTCTATGTGTACCCTACATCTTCATAAATTTTCTCTTGGTTGATGGCAGGCTTCGATGGCTGATAATAGTATACCTCTATACACTACCGCTTCCATGGGAAATCCCACTCTGGGCAACTTAACCAGCGCCATGCGGGAAGAGCTGAATGGGGCAATGGAGCACACCAACAGCAACGAGAGTGACAGCAGTCCAGGCAGATCTCCTGTGCAAGCTGTGTGAGTACTGTCCACGCAGAAGATAACCTGCTTTCAGATTCCAGCCGCCCTGTTTTATATGCACACAAGCCCTTCTGTGGCTGCTTTTACACTTTTTCTATAATTTCTGATTTCCTGCAACCCCATACTTCTGGAAACATTTAGCTTGGTTAGCACCATTTTCTAACTTTCCCATAAAAGTGATGGTTTCATGCAGCCTTTAAGTGCACAGAGCAGTAAAAGCCCTCTGCTTGGCATCTCAGGCCATTATTTAAGCCACCTTACCTTGTCCTCCTAAAATTAGTATGCATCACTCTGAAAAAGTTTGTGGTTTGTTCAACTTGCAGGCATAATGAATCTAGCAGGGAGAAAGAAGATGCTTGTTTACCTGCTTGTGTGATAAGCTTAACCGTGAACATAGTGCCAGAGCATTATTACCAAGCATTAATGATGGCACCAATGAAAGGCAGCATAATTTATAGGTTGCTCTTAAAATATCGAAAGGAAATTAATAGGAGCATTCTAGCAGCAGACGGCAGTGTAATGAGCACACATATAACTGAATGAAGTGAGGGTTGATGGTTGTCCATGCTGAATGTGAATGTCCCCAGGACCAGGCAAACACAAAAAAGACTGCGGGCCCCTGTGGGTGTGTCATGGGAGGGAACAAGTGGGACTCTTAACAGGTCCCTCTATCCCAGGAAAAGGTCAAAAGAGAACAGAAACCAGGCTCTCCAAATCATTGGATTTTCCGGGGGGGGGCGGGGGGGAGGCTAGAGGAGGTGTGCTATAGAATGGGTCTTCCTTTTAGCAAGTGTCTGCAAGACCATGCCCACTCTATAGGAATAAACTAGCTCAGTGTTTGCATACTGTCAGCTCTTCGAATAAGCTGCTTGTCTACACAGTGTTTCTGAATTGCACATCAACATCTTATTTTAAGATTATTTGAGCAACAGGAATGAAAAATATGACCTGTAGTGATTAGGAACAGAATGCATTGGCATCTAATGACAAAGAAAAAATGCTGTCTGCCAGGGTAATTGGTGGGTTTGGGGGAATCTGAAATTTGACTATTTAGCATTTGGATTTATGATTTTTAAAGATGGAAGTGATTTTTAGTTTATATGAATAGTCTCTGAGCATTTACTCCATGTTATTCTAAGAGATATTCCCATATATCATGCTTTCTAAAGCAACGTGGTGTTTCTGACTTGGTTGTTACCACACTCGTGTTATCTTTAAAGCATTGTCATGACAGGTGATTTTACTCAGTCATCAAGGAAGTTCAGAGCAAATGTGAATTGCTATATAAGCTACTTCAAGAATGACTCGTTAGAGCAAAAATATATGATGTTACTGAATGGAAAGTATACTATTTCTCATAATCCATATGAACTCCAAGACATAGTTGATGTATATTCCTATTATTTAGTATAAAGATTCACTTCCAAAAGGGAAAACAAGAAAAATATTTGGATAAAAACCTCAGGCAACATTTGAGAGTGATGTTAATTTTGCTGTACAAGATAAAGTCACTATAAAGTTAATTTGTTTAACAACTTTGAATTAACCCCAGTATTACCTGAAACCATGTTTTATAGCAGTCAGCATAATTTTTAACAAAATGAAGGTTTCAGCTACTTACAAGAAAAGAAAACTTACATGAGGACATCAAAAATGCATATGATTTTTTGCTCAAATCTTACAGGTTCACACTGCTTGCTAAATACAATCAATCGTATGTCAACAGCATGTCGCCTATGCCTGCTGTCTGTGTCATAGACTGTTACTCTTTTTGACCCCAGATTTCCATTAAGTGAATTCTCTAATGACACAGTTTTCATTCTTGTCCGGTATGCATTGCCCTGCTATGATGCAAATTGTTTCTTAACTGTTCTAGTCTATTGGAATAAATCAAGCTGTAAACTTTATAGCAAGGCTTAAAGGACCTTGTTAGTACTGTAGCCTAAGGAATGTCTGGTGTTGAAACAGAACTCTTCGTTCTTACTATTTCTGTGACACTCAAAAACTGTTACATTTTCTCTCTTTTGAAACCCTAGAAAGTAGTCATATAATTATAGCTTTGGGGCATTACTCTTTTATACTGATAGGAGCTAAAGGAGCTAGCTACAAAGCAAAATACTCAAAGCTGTGCACACACCCTGGGAACACAATGCCTTTAAACACCAGTCAGCTTTAGTTTAAAACTCTTGTGTTCCCAGAGTTGCTAAACAAAGGAATTACTCAGACGTAAGATGGGAAATGTGTGGTTTTACAGTTATTCACTAGTAGCCCTTTGGGAAGTAGGAATTGGAGAAAAAGATGGCGTGAGTGTGGGGAGTTTGACCTGCAAGAGAAGGAGGGGTATCCTGCAGCCCCAGTTTCTAGAAGACACGTGGGTATGTGTAAAGCATAGTATCTAAATAGTTTGCACCTTACCGGAAGTATATCTTGAATGGAAATCCATTCTCTCTTATTGTCTGAGCACTGTGTCTGTATTACTGCATTTGGCACACTCAGGGATCTGCTGGTATCAAGAAATGTCAGGAAGCTGGATTTCATCTCTGGTTGTGTTGTCAGATTGTCACACAGGAGATCTCATCAGTTAATATTTGTCAGGGACCCACTCTGCATTAGGCCCTGGGCTTGAGCCAATAGGCATGATAGGGTCATTACCTGTGTCTTTGTGATGGTAATGATATTAATGAAGTTAGGCTACAAATGTGAGGAGGGAGGTACAAAATACTCCCTAATGTGCACTGTGTTGCGGGTGCTTATAAGTATCGGATTTTCTTTATTTAATTGTTTTGCCCAGCAAAATATTTGTCAAAGTCTAAAAACTTTAAAGCAAGAATTTCGTCATGACTGTTCGATTTCTTCTAGGTCCTCCTCCCCCTCTTTCCCATATCCTTTTATTGTCTCACATCACCAAATTCAGATTTCTAAACCAGAAAAGATTAATAAATCTGTTAGTTTAAAATAACGAAACTAGGAAAATGTTGAAAAACTACATTTGAATCTCAATATATAGCAGAGTAAAACACAGACACATTTTTATCCAAGTAGTCACAACTGTGCAATTAGTGAAGGCAGGTTATGAATTAACAATTCTCAATAGTAAAAATGCGAAACAAGCAAGAAGAAATGTACACTGTTGTCAGTAATTCCAGAAACACAATTTAAGATAGCCTGAGCTTACCTTATATCTGCTAATCAATGAAACATATTTAAAAAGTAATGCTTGGTGCTGATGAGGTTGAGTCTAAATTGATTTAGACCCTTTGGAAATTATTATCACAATAAGTCATAACCATAAAGATGTTTTGGCCTTTGCTCTGACTTAAATTTCATTCTTAGAAATTTATCCTAAAGGGGTAAATCAACAGAAGTAGAAATATTAATGGATAAAACTCATCATTGTATTGTACAAATAGCAAAGAGAGGGGAAAGAAAAAAGACAATCACAAACTCTTGAGTATTAAGGTGCTAATGTGTCAACACATTAATGGTATCTCACGTAGCCATAAAACTATAACTGTAAAGCTAGAAAAATAAACAGTTGTGTTCCTGCCGTGTTTACAGGATATCAAAATATGACCCCAAATGGAGAGGCTAGGCAAAAACGAAACACCTCCACTAATCAGGGATTATGGGTGACTTTTTTTAAGGAATAATAATCAATACATCTAATTCTTCCAAAAGAATATAGGAGATCCTGCCAGGGCCGACTCTACAGGCAGTTGCATGGGTCCCCATGCTTAAAACCATCTCCATCTTGGAATTCTTACTACACAGGGCTCTGCAAATTGCATAGCCAGTCCTGGGTCTCACTGCAGAAACACAGATAAATGGCACTATTGAAAAACTAAAAGTAGGTAGAACACAGGTAGTAAAGTGTGCTATTATACACTTGGGGTATATTTTGTTTTGCAAATAGTTTTTAAGAATACGGGCACAGTTTTTAAAAAGCTATTTATCTTAACATCTACCCCCAAAGACTCTCTAGGCTGTGCTAATATTGGAGTCAGTTCATTTTCTGAAGGTTTACATCCAAGAGCAGTCCAAAGCACTCCTGTTTGTTTTTAAATGGTCCAAGTGGCCTTCAAGGTTCGCATACAGCATCAATTATTTAGGAAACTAGCCATCCCCAGTAACACTTCTTATTACTGATACTTGATAATGTCAATTAAAAATCCTTCCTTCTGCAGCCCGTCCCAGCAATGAGTCTGGTTTAACTTGAATGGTTCTTTTACATATCAAAAGCCCTGTAACAGAAAGTAATTTGTATTTGTAAAGAGTTGGTTGTAAATATGATTTACGAACAGTATTTCCCAATTGTTATCAGAGTGGTGTCCTGTGATCCCTGCGGGGCCCCTTAGGCTGAACCCTGCTCAGTCCATAATGAGGCAGTTGGCAGATCATCTCACAGGGCCCACATCCTGGTGGCCGCTACCAGTCGGCCTCATGTTCTGCCTTGTTTATGGCTGACAGCGTTATTATTCTGATTGGGGCTCTGCTTTCTTATCATATTGTTGTGTTGAGGGAGCCTCTTCCTCTTCGTTTGTGTTTCCTGGCAGGGCTTTTCTTGCCTTATTGACAGTTTGTAAAAATATGCATTAATTTGGGGTTTCAAGCATGTATCATGGTGTCTCTTTGCTGTGTTTGCTTGAAGTTGATTAATGATAGAACCTCGCTTGGGGTCGGTCTCAGGAGAGTTCTTTCACAGGTTCTGCATGTTAACTAGCAAAGCAGAGCACACAGCGAGCTGTGATTACCCAGCCTCCCGCACTCTGTGGGCCCCACAAACTACTGTTGTCTTACAGATTCTTAGTTCATATAATTATTTAAAGATTTGTATTCATCTACCCAAGATGCCATGGTGGGGCCTGTTTTTCTAGTACTCCCAGTGTGGTCCTCAGGCCAGCAGAATCACCTGGGAGCTTACGAGAGATTCAGAGCCTCAGGCCCTACCCCAGATCTTCTGAGTCACATTCTGCATTTTAACAAGATCCTCAGGTTATTGGAGTGCACTGTGAAGTCTGAGAACACCATTGAGGAAGAGGCCCACTTCCGTCCAGAGATCAGTCATTCTAGAACAGCACTGTGAAAAGAACTTTCTGAGATGATAGCAATGTCTGCCGCCATGCTGTTCAGTATGGTAGCTATAGCCACATGTGGCCATTGAACATCTGAAATGTGGTCAGTGCAACTGAGAGACTGAATTTTTAATTGTGTTAAGTTTTAGTTAATTTTAATTTAAATAGCCACACGTGGCTAGTGACTGCTGTGTTGGACAGTGTTGTCCTAGAGTGTGCTTTTGTGTTGCCCAAAACAGCTAAATTGCGTTGGACTGGGCAGTTCTCTCAGTGAACCTTTTCTTGTATTTGCAGGCATCCTGTGCATGTCAAAGAAGAGCCCCTCGATCCAGAGGAAGCTGAAGGGCCTCTGTCCTTAGTGACAACAGCCAACCACAGTCCAGATTTTGACCACGACAGAGATTATGAAGACGAACCAGTAAATGAGGACATGGAGTGAACGTCTGGGAAGGCCAATCCCGAGAATAAAGATTGGGAAAAAGCAAATAAGACGTCAAAAGTTAGCAGTGAAATCGTTCTCCATTTGTTGTACAGTCTGGAGGAGTTTCACTACATTTTGACAACTCTGAAATGTGTTAACTCTTAGTGCCATCAAGAATCCCATTTGGGAGTATTTTTGATTTTTCTACTTTTTGTTGAAAAAAGGAATTTGTACTCTGTGCATTGGATGGACTTGTTTGGTACTTGGGATTTTCCTCTCTTAGCAGTCAACATCTGTTGTAAATTTGCTAAACTGATTCACTTTTAGCAGCAGACTTTGAACTGCAGTCCTGCCGACGTTGGAGCCTGAGGACACCCAACTGAGCATGTGCACCTACACTGCAGACCAAGCCTCTGCCCAGAATTTAAGGATTCCAGTGGACAACCTATTTGCACAGTACTGCATGTTGATTATCACTGCCTTTTACTCCTTTTTTTTTTTTTTTTTTTTTTTTTTTTTTTTTTTTTTTTTTTTTTTGCTTCCAGTTGGGATGGGGAAGGCCTTTGTGTGTGTGTATTGGGGGGAGGGGTTAAAAATTATCCCAAACTTTTTAATGTATTGCTTTTTTTTTCCTTGCTTCTACTATATCATTTTAAGTTCTGACCTCAGGCCTCCACTTGGGCCCACGGCCTCTTGGAGGCTTAAAGTTTTCTGTACCTTGTGATGAATGTTAATAGGTGTTTTTATTATACAAAGCTGAATGTCATTTCTTGTTTGTAGTTTTCTGTCACTCATTCCATTTTCCCTCAGACATCACCACATTTTCTCTAAGGTCGGCAGACATTCCATTTTGGTCTTTTTCAAAAAGGTCCCAATGCTGCACTCTACACATGAAGGCCCTCTCACACAGATGTGAAGTCCTGCTAGAAAGAGAATGAATGACAGAAAAAAGATATAGACACGGTCTAGGAGCAATACAGGATCATTCTACAAAGCAGAAAGGGTTGTTTCAGATTTTCCTCTTTTTTTTGCAGCTACCATCATTCTTAATAAATGCCACAGCATCTTACCAGCAGTGGGAACCATAGGCAGCGCCCTCCAAAAAAATCTTGTAATTGTTAGACTGACAGTCTAGCTGTGGGCGGCTCACCTTCACGGAACCAAGTTGTAATGAGCCATGTTAAACCAGTGTGGGTTGCTTTGTTTGCAAAATGGCCAAAAAGCTGGCTTCCCTGAGAAACTTTGCTGAGAGAGGTGGTGGTGGTGGTACTGAATTTAAACATCAGTTCAGACCTGCTTGGTGGCATTAATCTGTTTGAATGCAAATAGAGTTCAGATTGAACTTGTTACGACAGTTAATAAAGACCGAGTTCAGCAAATGCTAAAGTGTTCATTTCATATGTGCAAATTTGCTACTGCAGTTCAGTTTATTATGCAATATGATCGCACCTACCCAGTATCAAAAGCTAACAGTAGAAGACATCAACTGGATGGGGCGCATCTCAGCCCTGGGCTCTTTGGGAAATGAACGTGCAGGACGTGACCGTCATTATCAGCACAACCTCCGTCCTGAGAACCCTGGACACTTCCATGCTGCAGCCACTCTCCTGTCACTCATTTATT
The DNA here is from genome assembly GCA_004026765.1 of Micronycteris hirsuta. Classification (NCBI taxonomy): domain Eukaryota; kingdom Metazoa; phylum Chordata; class Mammalia; order Chiroptera; family Phyllostomidae; genus Micronycteris; species Micronycteris hirsuta. The sequence continues at coordinate 10,333 of PVJI01007202.1, read as the reverse complement.
TATCTGGGACTGTGGCTCTTGCTGTTAATTTGAGAGCCCTTTGGAGCTTTATTTATATTTTTTGTACCTTATTTTTTCTAAAATTACCAAAGATATTATTACACAAAGGTAAATTATGTTCTCTGTTTTATGCTTTATCTGATGAAGCCAAATATCCTCTTATTGTTGATCAAAGGAGGCAAAAGAATTTAGAGGCAATTGGTGAGATACAGGCTATTGCTAACCTGAGGACGAGAACTGCTCCTTCATCATAAATTTAGAAGACGAAGTAGGTAATGGAACCAAAGTTGTTACTGTTTTTAGTTGTTGGTGTTTTCTCTTCTGTATCCCTGAAGATCCCCAAAGTCATTCTTATAAAGAGAGATGGAGCTCCTGAAGGTAAAAATAGGACATTGTAGTAAAGGAGCAAATGAAGGAAAGGAGTCCCATCTCAAAGAAAAACATGAATGTGTGTCACTGAAAATTAGGGGGTGTCCAGTAAAGGAGACAAGATAAAATTCAGAGAGAAGAGAAAAGCTTCCGCAGTGGAAATAGACCACATAAAATTACTTCTAGAATACATTTTTTTTAAAAAAAGAAAGATTGCATGCCACTTTTGTTTAAGGCCTGTGCCGTAATCGCTGCGTTGATTTTGGTTTATCTTGTCATATAGCCTCTGATTTTTTTTTTTTTTTAAATTTTCCTTCCTTTTTTTATGATTAAATTTTGGTCAGCATTTTTTATTTAAAAAAAAAAAAAAAAGAAGTAACACTCCTGTCCACTCGTAAGCTTGGTACAAAAACTTTTTTGGCAGTTAACTTTTGAAGCTTCACTCTGCTTTCTGTATAAGGGCAGTCTGTGGTCACTCGAAACTTGTTTGTAACTTCTCCAGGCAGCTTCATGATGTGCAGGCAGTAGCCAGACAGGGTCATGGGAAGGGGGCCCTGTGCTTCTAAATTGAGTGGTTGCTGGTTAGTTTGATATTCAAAAGAGGATAAAAATCTGGTAGATTAGTTCATTCTCAGCATGTGTAGCTAGACATGAGTAAAGATAACAGCATGAGAAACTGTTAGTACGCATACCTCAGTTCAAACCTTTAGGGAATGATTAAAATAAAAAAAAATACATTTCACTCAGTTGCACTTAGTTGTATGTCTTGCATGCTTAGTCTAAAGACTGTAGCAAAAGGAAAAAAAAAAGAAAAATTAGATTTTACTTATCTTTGCAGGTATCACAGCCTTGCAGAAGAACCAACTGAAAAAACAAGTCTCAGACTTTACAGCTAGCAAACTTCATATGATTTTTACAATTCTGATTCTGTACCCCTTGGGGCTATCACAGTCGCTTCTTTAGGGTGGGGTTTATTATGTTGTACATATATCCCAGTGTGTCTGTGTGAATCTTGTCTTTTCAGGGGGAGGGAGGAGGGCGGTTCTTTTTTTAGATATTGTTCCTAAGAAGGAATAAATGCATACACCTGTTTGTCAAAATACCTTTGCTTTTTGTGCAACTGCTTTATATTAATGATACTTAAAAAATAGCTTTGGGAAAAAAACTACTGTATGTAATGGATTTGCAGAATATGCTGCACATGTATTTTATTTAGTTATCCTTGCTTTAAGAATATTGGATGACATTTCCTGACATGTGGGAGGGAAAATTTCCCTAATTATTATTATTATTTTTTTTTTTTGCTTTTAAACTGTAACATAGTTGACAGACTTTTTTTTCCCCCTCTTCTCGTTGATTAGAGCATTTTGTACAGGTTTTGTGTGTGTGCGCGCGCATGTGTGTTAATGTTTTTTATACATTCCTATCCATTGTGTTTATCCTACCACTGCCTTCCTGGCTATCTTAAAGAAGTTCATACATCTAAAAAGATAAAAAGAAATGTTTTCTCCTGCTGCAGTAAATATTTTGCATGATGAAATTGCAGGTCACACTTTCAAAGTTTATCGGTGAAGTAGTGATTAATGATGGGACGTGTCAAAGCTATGGAACTTTTTGTATTAAAAAAAAGAAAGAAAACTGTACAAGGTGCCAAGATGTAAACACAGTCTGTTACCTTTTGTTTTCCCAAACAAAAGCATACATTAGGGAGATAGTCCCTTGTTTCAGGCAAATGCACTGTCAGGAATGAGGATCCATCCCACTGGTCCCTAGAGTCTGTCCTGGTAAGACGAGTTATGCTGCCTGGTTTGAACCAGCAGTGCAATGAAATATCAAGGCTATGTCCTGGATGAGTGACCGCCAGCCTGCACCTCCGGACAGCTCTCACTGTTCCCAGCATTCCATCAGACCTGGTAAAGAACAACTTGGATTCTTAACCTAGAAATATGATGTAAATCACTAGCTATTTTATCATGACAAAAAAAAAGTTAAATGTTTCCTCTCCTTTCCACATTCCAGCTGAGCTCCATTTCCAAGGGTACAAAGAACATGCTTATAAGGAGTTTGAATATTTTTGGTACCTTTGGTTAATGGTGTACCCTTTTGCTATTTTGGATGTTTTTGAGAGTTGGTTTCACTTTTTTATCCTAAGAATCAGACTTGTAATTGTAAAGGCATTTCGTGGGCCCAGTGTAGTTCACACGGTCTCTGCCACCCAGGAGCCTTGGGGAAGATGGTACAGTGCGGACCGCACTCACGGTGCTTCACAGATGTGTGCTGCCGGTAATAAGAACCTTTTGTTTTGTTTTGTTTTATTTTGATAAGGCATAAAAGAAACTCATTCCTTGACATCAAGTGTAATTCCATCATTCCGTGTCTGTGGATACAGACAATAAAAAAACGTTGTGTAGTCAGTACTAATTACTGACATTATAGCATTCTCAAATGCAATAAAAATGCTGGTTGTTCACACTGGTAGTAAACGTTGCCACAGCCTAAGTTTCTTTCCCCTTCTGACCTGCTGATATTGTATGACAGGCACATGCCTCGGGTTTATCATCAGCTGCTTCCAACACTGAGTTAAAGTCAGTCTTATCTGAAAGCAGTCAACATCACAGAGGGCTGAAGCTCTTCTCCTCAGGGTTTCAAAGTGAAAGTCTCCACATGGAGAACTGGGGAAAAAAAAAAAGAAGACTACCTTTTCTCTTGAGGAAGCACACCTTTATTTTCCTTCATCAAGTTTTATAGAGAAAAACAAAATGTTTAATAACTAGCATTAAGAGCAAACTAAAATTTCAGAGGAAAGCAATATCATGAATAATTCATTAAAATTGCACATCTGCAAGATTAGTCATCCAAATAAAATGCTAATGTCAAAAATATGCACCGTCTATAATATTCTCATCAAGAAATCTTTTTGCATATAATGATAAATGCTTAGATTAGAACAAATGATTTTATAAAAATATTCTATCAAAAATAATGCTAGGTAACTGCATTCAGTGAAGAAAACAGTAGAGCACCAGTAAATATTCCAGAGAAACCACCTTAATCTTTGCATCTTTAAAAAATTGCCTATCTCTAATAAAATTTCTCTTAAATATAACTCTTGTATACACTCTAAGGATTAGTGAATTAGGGCATATTTCAGTAAAAATTCAATTGTTCTATTGCAGCCATTTTCAACCTTTTTCATCTCATGGCACACAAATTACCAAAATTCTGCAGCACGCCAAAATAGATATTTTTTGCCAGTCTGAAAAAAATAAGTGTAATTTTGATTCTTTCACACCAGACAGCTATTATTGTGTTGGTTGTCATTTTTTTTATTTGATAGTCTAAGGGAATAGCTCAGTGCCCCAGGTTAAATAGTCAGGTATTGCATGTTTCAAAATTCTTGTGGCACACCGGTTGAAAATCACTGGCCTATTGAAAGCAGCACATTAAGTGGCCAAAGCATGGCAACGAAAACCATTACCTGTGTAATTCAGAGCACATTACACAAACCAATGGAAGACTTGAAAATGAACCTTACAACTTTTATTAAGTAAAAACACTGACTGATACTGAGGAGCATGTAAATATTTCCCTAACATTGTTTTGAAGATCCCATATTAGGGAAAAACATTTTTTTAAAATACAAGGTTTTGCTGTTAAGCTGTGAAGTGGTGTCCTTTCATGAGCAGTTAGACCACAGTCTGGAAGTCCTCTAGCCTGGTAATCAGCAAAGCAGTCAAACCCTTCTAGCTCTCATCTGCCTGCTAAGTAAGAATATAACATTAGGGTTAACTGAGATTCCTTAAAATGCCAGGCTTGAACATAAGTACTGCCTACCGCATATGTAGTTGGTAAAACAACATATACACATTTGAATAAGCCGAAGAACCCAGACCAAATATGACAATGCATTAGTGACAATTTTATAGTGATGCATGGTACATTTTTAATTAAATTTCTGGAACTCTTCTAGAGCAGACACATCTTTTACATACTTATTTCAGGCTTGTCACTCAGGTAAACAAGGCAGCAAACAAAATACCGATTTTTCTTTTAAATCAGGTTTTTCTGTAGAGAGCATTAACTCAGAAATTCCAATTTCCCACCAACACAAACAGATGCATGATAGTAACACCCCCTTCTCCCCAAAAAAGACCAAAACAAAATGCAATTAGTCTTACTTGACTTACTAGATTTTGTCTTCTTTGATACTATGCATTTATGTTCAGGGTGGTAATCACAGTTTATCTCATCATCATTGTAGTTGAGTCGACTAAAAGTATTCTTTATTCAAATAAAGTGCAGTTGGGTCTTGAACATTTAGCGAATGGACTGATTGATGGAAGGCTCAAGACAGAATTCACATTGGACGGAAATTAAATTACAACAAAAACACTGGTTTAACTGTGGGACGGTATTTGTATTAGAAAACCATCACTCCAGATAAAACCTACTTTTATTTATTTTTAAACAGTTTTATTTTTAATAAAACAAAAGCTATGTCACCTTATTTCCACTGATTGTAAAATGACATTCGATGCTTAATACATATATATGTGTATATATATATATTCATTTGAAATTATAGGTTCTTTTTTTTGGCTTATATTGAGATACAAGGAGGGGAAAAGACAAGCTTCAAGTTACAATGTTAATTTGAAGGTAACTGGTCTTTCAAGAATTAATTTCAGCCAAAGCAATAATCATTATTTACCAGTGTGTGACATTTTTATCACTCATCATATTAGCAAATTTCCATTGAAAATGCTAAAATGGTTCGTCATAAGGCAGATAACTTCTCCAGCTATAAAAATGACCAACACAAGTGCCAGTACTCAAACATTAAATTATACTGTAATTAATAAAGACAGTTAAACTGTCTACTAGCAACAGCAATTTAGGTAACCACATTTGATCGGCTATAAATTGTAACTACATTAAAATTCCAGAAATATTAACAATATGGATTACTTGATGGGAGTCAGTGCTGATCACCAACTCTTTTTTTTTTTTCTCTTAAACAACGGAAGCACAGGTCAAGTTGACCACAAATCCATGGATGAAGACCAGGCCTTAGCACTTTTAATCTTGTGAAACAAGCAATTACAAATAGCTGCATCGATTTGTTAAAAAGCTTCAGGTGACATAAATTGTTTCCTGTTTAGCTTATTGCTCAGATACATAAATGTCACCGAGTCCAGTATTAATTAGGGCCATAGAAGAACACAGGGTGGCTTCCAAACATTTGTCAGTCCTTTCGAGAATGTTCTCAAGGGCTGCTCTCACTGGCTCACTTCTCATTAGTGAGAGAGGAAAAGAAAACTGCTGTGTTAAATGAAGTCTTGAATATCAGCTTCATTTTATGTTCTAAACTAAATTGCAGGATTTCAGACTTGCTTTCTTACCACTTGACAAAGCACCACATTTAAAAAATATCTTCTAAATAGAATAACATTTACAAGGCATTTCAGCCCCTGAAAAGCTAACACTTAAAATACAATTTTAAATGGCTCGTGCATGTTATTGACTTACCATAAATCAAATGTATCATACATGCTTTCTTTAGGTCGGCAGGCCAGTTAGAAAAATACATTAGATTCTGGGGGCTGGGGGGAGTCTGGAGAAAATTTATTAAATAGAAGTTTTTACTGTAATAGAATATTAACGTAGGCCAATACTCATTTGCCATTAAGCTGATCCTTTTTTAACATACACATGCTTTTTATTATTTTGCACTCAAGCAAAAATTCCATATTCAAAGATCTTTCCATCTAGTCAGAATGTCTCTGGCAAGAAACACGTAAGAAACCTTGACCTTCAGAAAGACAGCAGACATCGTCCACACTGAGCACTAGCCCCACTAGGCAACAAATGCAGAGCCGCTCCTCAAACAGGAGATGCACGCTAGCCAGGAGTGTGGAGTTGGGAGAAACAATTATTCTTTAAATCCTCCCTCACCTCTACTTCACCAGCACACAGATGAAAATGTTTGATTTGCAACATAAAAGATTCATTAATTACCACTTGAATATTTAAAGCTATTTTGCAGTCTAACAGATAAAGCAGTGAATTAAAACCTCTAATAAAATTGTAAAAATATTTCTGTAAGTTTACCCATGGTATGATTTAGGGAGAGATTCAAGCATTCTCACAGAAGAGAGTCTTAGAGATTTTCAAGTGTGTATTTGAAAAAAGGAGGTAAGAGTTCTGGGAATAATTTGTTTCTCACTTTCAAATGTTTACTAATAATTTATTTTCAGATCAAGCTTGCTACGTTAGGACTCAGTGGATGGGCAAAAAAAATCTACCAAGCATGTCAGAGCACTGTGTGTTTGATCCAGAAATTAAAATACTTTCAAAAGTATTTCACTAGGTTGAAGGATTTAGAAGCTATCACATAAAAGTGATTTCCTGCCCACAAAGTATATCAAATGTAGAAATACCCAACCCCCAGAACGCAGGTCCTTTCCACCTTCTTCCCGGCATCACATTTATCTATTGACGATCCATTACAGCATTTCAGTGTTTGGATGCTGAGACCCTAGAAGTAGACAGTGTCCAGCATCCTCTTTGAATCAAATGCTAGAAAATGCACGCGCCAGGTTGCCAGTCCTATCTCTGACTACAATGAACTGGGTGATGTTGGCAAGTTACTTCACCTCTTTGTTCCTCAGCTTTGTCTTTCTCTTAATTGAGGCCATTTAACTCAATGATTAAAAGGGTCCTTCCAATTTTAAAGTTGTAAAAATTTAATAACATATTCCTCCTTGGGGACTTTTCTTAATGAAATCCGTGGTTTCAGCATGGCGTTTGTGTGGCACTCCATATCTCATCAATATTACAATATTGTCTAATAAAACACTACCTTGTAATGCGCCACCAGGGGCAAATTTCACTAGCATGGATGCTTCACCTCTCCATCCATCCCCATGCATGCTTCCATCCACCCACCCATCCATCCATCCATCCTTGCATCCCCATGCATGTTTCCATCGATTCATCCTTCCATCCATCCATCCCCAAATAATCATTAGATGATCTGCTCAAATTCAGTGCTAGAGATACAACCAGGGACAAGATAGACACAACCTTGGTCTCATGGTACCCAATGGTTCACTTCTTAAACATTCAGTTGTAATGCAATGTGGGTTAATAAGAGGGGGAATACAGGAATACTGAGGAAGACCACCTAATCCCACTGGGGACAATCAAAGAGGCTTCCCGAAGCACACAATGTTGAATCAAAACCCAAAGGATATCTAAGAGCATGCTAGGAGGAAGAGAAGAAAAGTTCTAAGCAGAGGCAACGGAGCTGGAGTGAGGGGGGCATGGGACTTCACAGGAGAGTCAGCAAGAAATTTTATAGAACAACACTAAGGTCAGCATTGCAGTTACCACAAATTAAGCCTATGGCAAGATCATAATTCCAATCACTGTCAATAAATCTGAGTGCTTTACACAGTCCAGATCAAATTCCTGAGATGTGGCTCACCTAGATGCATGTTCCAGTGAGAAAACTGCCCCTTTCTGCCCCTTTCTTGCGGCCACACAGGCCACCTGGCTCTCCCCAGACACCAAGCACTCTCAGAGTTTCTATTTTCTTTCTGGTAGATGTTCTTTTTCTGACTATCTGCATGGCCCACACTCTCCCTCTCTTCCAACGTTCTAAGAGAGAGGTGTTTCCTTCCCATGCAATGTACATGGCACACTCACCACTCTGCCCTCTGCAGTCATTGCCTAGTTTATTGTTTCCATTGTGCCTAGCACCTCTCAACATCATATATTCCTCTGTGTCTTTGCTTATGGCACATATGCCTCCAACTACCAGGGCAGAGACACCATCTGTGTGGTTTGTTGCTGCACCCCCAGCATGAGGACCAGGAATTCACACTCATGTTTCTTGAGTGAATGAACGAATATTACACTGCTAAGAAGGTTGGAGGTGGCATGAACCCCTGCAGTCATATTCTCACACCAAACCTGCAAGGTATGATGGTCACCAGCATTTTACAGATGCCACTGAGACTTTCTAAGTAACATACTCAAGGTTGCATGGAGAAGAATATGGACAGTTGGTATTTGCCTCCATGTCTGAGTCTATGGCCCAACTGTTGGCTGGGGTCATGCCACCTATCTTTAAAGAGCCTCTCAACAAAATTAGGAGTTTCTGATAAATGTACCAAACATACTTACATAATAACACAGCTTTAAAATAGAATCATTGCCATTCACTTTTAAGATATTACAAAGTTATCAAATAATATGGAAATAAAACCTTGAAGTGTGTGCCCACTATTACATACAACAATGCTGGGGTGTGGAAAGACTCTGGATTTGTTGTGTGTCATGGATCTTTACAACTTGCCTCACCTCAGAGAGGACTATTTCTGCTCCTGAATGTATGGTGAGCAGCCCTACACCTTCCTTGAATTTTCCCAATGAGGTACATTAAAAGTCTTTCTAATAAGTAAATAGCCACCCCTATATCCAGAATCCCACACTTTAGCTGAGACCAGGTGTCCCTGGAGAAGATGCCTAGAGCAACCTGAGCTCCTTGAGGACAAGGATCACTCTGTCTTGCTCCTTGTAGGGCCACCCTGAATGTGCCTGGTGGGAAATGAGAGATGCTGGAAGCTGAAAAGACAGGCCTGGAAGTGGAGCCAGATAAACAGGATTTCAGTCTCCCTGGCCCCTTGATGACCACACTACTTTGGTCAAGTTACTTAAATCTCTTTGAGTTTCAGTAAAAATTCTCACATTACAAGATAGTTATAAATAACTGAGGAAGATAGCTTATGTAAAGAGCAAGCCATGGAGTGCATTGTTAATAAATGGAATAGTTTTGAAAACAAACAGACCCACTGCCTGTCCTCATGTCTTTTATATCCTAGCTGGGAGTCAGGCCTTAGTCACACAGCCTCATGTAGAAATGTCAAATTCCAAGTGTTACAAGAACATGTCATCCACAGAGAGATGTGTGCTTGAGAGGGAGGGTCAGGGAATAGGTCTTCAAAACAAGAGACTGAGTAAAGACCTAAAAGGTGCGTAAGAATCAGGCAGGAGAACTTTCAGTGACTCAGTTCACCAGCATTCATTTCCATTCATCAAGTCGAGCACCCTTACTTTTCTTTGGGGGAGCCATCCCTCTCCACATCCCCTCCATAAATGTTACTTCAGCCACATGAGCACTTTCATTTGCCTGGTTCATGCTTATCTCAAGACTTTTATTAAAATCTTTGAGAGAAATACTCTTTCTGAAGGAATTGTTGATTGGCTAGGACATATTAAGATCATTTTTGATATAACATGGAAAGGGCCCACCTAAATTACAGGAAAGAAGAAAACAGAGACAAAAGAGAAAGAGATACACATGGAATCCTAGAACAAGACAGAAAGCTGAGACCAAGATCAACATGGGATTCCAGGAGGAGAGACTAAAAGCAAAACTGAGAATAAAAAATATATGTACTGATCACATAATTTGAGTTCCTGGATTTAGCTATGCCTGAAGCTAGTATATACTCCTGGACTTTCAATTATGTAAGGCAATAAATTCTCTTATACATGACCATTTGAGTTGACCTTCTATGTTTTGTAATCAAATAGTCCCAATGAATGTATTATGGAGTGGAGGTCATTTCACAGAGGAAACGACATTCTTTTCTGCCCTGTGGCAGAAAAGAACATTACAAGTTCAAGGATATGAAAGAATGCCTGTATGTGTGGTGCTCTGAATGTGAAAGGGAGCGTGGGCTAGTTGATGTTCAAGACTGAGGCAAGGGCTCATTATCCTGGCTTCATGAGAAAGAATCACGTGACATTCTAAATACATATTCTAAATTATCCTTCTCCTGTCATTTCACAGGTAAAATTAGAACATCAATATAAACTCCAATATATTAAGGAGAAGAATGGTACTTCTTTGGGGTAGAAGAGAGGCAAAATGAGTGTGCTCTTAGAGTTCAAC